>BLKR01009659.1:0-97288 GCA_011170035.1 Teleogryllus occipitalis
AGCAGAAGGTATGGAAAGTCGAAAATCTGGGGTTTTAACTAATTTTCGAATATATTCAACATATCTAAAGGAAAAGGTTTATGACCTTTAATTTTCTTCCTATGGAGTAGAACAGTTATTCTCTTTATACATACTATTGTATTTTATATAGTAACGAAAATATTATTAAAATTTAATAGTATTAAATCCCAGAATCGTCCGTGATTCACAAGCTGAAACGACTTGCATGAATTATTGTTAAATGTTGTTATACTGAAACCGGCATTGTAGCAAAAAATGTTAAAAAAGATTACAGAGTACTGTGCCTTAAAGCAGCACAGATTTACATTGGATCCTAGAAACTTCAAATCTGAATAAAAGGAAAATATCTTTTTTTTTCTGATTAAAAGTGAATTCGCTTTGACTAGTAAAAAATTCAATTCATACTAGTGAGAACCCGTCAAAATATGACGGTGTGATCTTAGATAAATGTAAAATACTGTGCCCAGACTAATGTTCACAATATGTTGCATTGTTTGAATCTTTAGGGTATAACGAAGATATTCTGTGATGTGGAGTTCACAAAATGTTGAACACGTATGGGTGGCATGACCAGGTGGCAATGCAATATCGGCACCAAATTACACAAAAGAAAGACCACTATTAGATAGATAGATAGATAGATTTATTAAAGTTCGCTTTGAGCTAATGCTCGGTGGCAAACATTATTACAACTAGATATACGACAATTACAAAACTATTACGAATATTTACAAATATAATTACAAATAGAATTAGAGATTAATATCCTAGTTATAATTAATTTTGAGTTATCTATATGTTGACTTATAGCTTTTCTAACACCTCACTTCACTCCACTTCACTTCATTTCACTGCGCTGCACTACACTACACTCCCCACCCCTTCCATGCCCCCACCACACTTCACTTCACTTCACTGTATAAGAGACATGACCGTATTATTAATAATACTAACGATTATAATAATGAAACTAATAATAATAATAATAATAATAATAATAATAATAATAATGATAAAAGTCCCAGTATTATTAATGATGACCTACATAGAATTAAGTATATTTTTAAATTTCACTACATTAGAAGGAAGAGTCTCTAGTGCTTTTGCAGGTAGTTTGTTCCAATCTACTATAGTACGATTCACAAAGGAGAACTTGCCTACATCAGTTCTTTGCTTTCTACATCGTATTTTCCAGGGATGGTCTCCTCTACTTTTATAATCAGGTTTCTGTAATCTTTTACTAAGGTCTGCCCATGCTGAGTCCCCTTTGTATATCTTGTACATTACGCATAAACGCGCCCGTTCCCATCTCTTAGATAAGGGTTCCCATTCATCTCGTCCATCAACGCGTCCATGACTTACAAACTTCCCGGCCCGTTTTTGAATTTTATCTAACTCCTCGATTTGCCCTTTTCTGTACGGGTCCCAGCAGGCCGCTCCGTACTCTAAAATAGGACGAACAAGTGAAGTATATGCCAAGGATCGGGCATTCAAACTACTGTTTTTTAGAATGCGCATTACAAAGTGCAGCGCCCTCCATGATTTCTTGACCGTATTGTTAATATGATCCGACCAGCCCAAGTCGCTACGCAGGACCAAACCCAAGTACTTACAGTTTTTTACACGCGGTATATCGTTAGTTCCTAACTTGTAATTCGAGTGTACATTCGAACGAGATTTGGTAAAACAAATGAATTTACTCTTTTCCGGATTTAATTCCATCTTATTTCTGCACGCCCAGTTCCATAAACAGTTAAGATCGTTCTGTAAAACATTTTCATCCGAAGACGCGCCAATACTCCTATATATTATGCAATCATCGGCGAAAAGTCTAACTTTCGATTTTATTCCTGTTGCAATATCATTAATAAACGCTAAGAATAGCAATGGCCCTAACACACTCCCCTGGGGGACCCCAGAGGTTACATCGGCTTTCGATGAGTGTTTGTCACCTATTCTGACTGCTTGAGTTCGGCCCGTAAGAAATTCTTTTATCCACAAGATTATTCGATGATCTAATCCAGTTTTTGACAGTTTTTCAATTAAAAGGCCATGTGGAACCAGATCAAATGCTTTAGAAAAGTCTAATATTGCTGCATCGACCCTACTCCCTTCGTCTAATGAATCTGCTATGTCCTGACATAAAGAAATAGTCTGGCTGTCGCACGAATAGCTAGGACGAAAACCGTGTTGATTTTGAAAAAGCCAGTCGGTTTTATTCCAGACTCGTCTAATATATTCCGCAATCATGTGTTCCATCAGCTTGCATACAACTGATGTCAAACTTATAGGCCTGTAATTATTAACAATCCTTTTGTCTCCTCCCTTGTGAATCGGCACTACAATTGCCTCTTTCCAATTTTGAGGAATCGTATTATTATTTACAGTGACGTCCATTAACCGAGCAAGGTAAGGAATCATGGCTTCCCCTCCCAATTTCAATATTTCTCCTGGTATTCCGTCAGGACCTACAGATTTATTTCTCCTAATTTTTGCAATCCTTTTTCTAATAATTCCTGCATCGACTCTAAAGGTTTCTCTAACGGGTGTTGATTTATTTACTGAAATCTGATCCTTCGGCTTGAAAACCGACGCGTAATGCCTATTTAAACAAGCCGCCTTTTCACTGTCATTTGTAATGAATGAACCGTCAGCTCCGCAGATCGCTGGAATATTTTCTTTGTTCCCTTTCTTATGTCTCACATACTTGAAGAAATTTTGCCAACAGTTCAATCGATCGTTTAGAATTGATTTTAGGTAATTTTCTTGGGTATGTAACTTTAATTCTAGTAAGTCTTTAGATAATTGTAGAAAATTATTTTTCTGTTCCTTGTTTACATTACGTTTACTATACGCTTTCCTAACCTTCCTTTTCAGTCGCCTCACTTCTTTGTTGAAATAGACCGGATCCGAATTGCACCGTAGTTTCTTGGTAGGCACGAATTTTTCTAAGCATTCTAAAATTATGTTCCTAAAGTTTGTCCATATCTGTTCTACTGTACATCCGCTAGAATCCCAAGTTGAAAATTTGCTTTTCAAATATAATTGCATGTTTGTAACATCTGTTCTATAAAACTGAAAAAATTTTCTTTCTTTAACGGGATCGTTTCGCTTACCCTCTCTGCACATTTTTAGAAGGACTCCTTTGTGGTCGCTAATTCCAGGAATTATTTCGCAGGAAAGAAGTTTGTCCACCGGTCGAATAAGGAAAACGTCCAGTAAAGCATTATCGCGTGTCGGTTTAGTCACTACCTGCGTTAAGCCGTTGTCCCAAACCAACTCGTTAACGAGGCGTTGGGCGGCGCCTTCAGCCCCCACATCCCCCTCCCAGGTAGCGTGCGGTAAATTTAAGTCTCCTCCGATAATGACGTTTTTCCCACTTTTCCTGATTGCGCGGGTTCGCTCTACAAGTCTTTGCAACGGTTCGTGCCCATCTTTCTGTGACCTATACGCACCTATAATTTCCCATTGGTTTTTTGAATATCTATCTCGAATGTGTACACCTATTATTTCAAATTTGTCATCCATCCATGCCTCTACTGCTTCAAAGTTGTCTTTTACGCATATAAAAACACCCCCGCCAATGCGATCTATTCTATCACGTCTGAATGTTGAGAAATTTTGTCTGAAGATTTCAGCGTTTAATATTTCCGAATTGAGCCATGATTCCGTACCTATCACGACATCTACATTATAAGATTCTACAGTGTTCCAGAAATGAACAGTTTTATTATAAATACTCCTACAATTAACCTGCAGAAAGACCAGAGACTCACCTTCTGCGCGATTACATAGCGAAAGTCCGTCTCTCGCCACCGTTCTCGCGGTTATACTGACCGTTATACTGACCGATATTATTTCTAAAGTTTTTTGATGTGTCATAATCTCCTATAAACAACTGTTTGATTTCTTCTGGCATATTGCTCGAAGGTAAACTTATTTTCCCATTAAGCAACACACAGTAAACTCGTTTAGAGAATTTCTCTGACATGGGAAGTACAAAGTAGAAAAAACTGACATTTCATAGACAATAACCCAACAGAAAACGAAATGACCTCACTATCACGACACATACGCTGACTTTCTCTTTCCCTGCTCCCAGTCAATGTAGTGCGTTTGAGTCTTTTGGGGCGCGTGGGCAACGATTCGGAATTCGACATAACCTGTAAACAACTTCACTACAACCGCACAAAACCCACTGTCCGAATGTTCTCTACAAAATACACTACAAAAGCAAATATGTATATGCAAACTGTCATCTTCACAATGCAATTATTACACTGAAACAAAACCTTGACGAATTGTGAACAAATCTCAAGAATCAAAACAAAACCATCAAGCAGCGCCACCATGAAGCGGCGGGGACGCACATCTATAGACTCATATATATATTATATTCTTCAAATTATCTTATTACAAAATATTATTCTTCTATTATATATATTATATATTTCAAACAGCCACCCTTTGGAAGAAAACAATTGACTATTGATAAGCGTACTATTAAAGAATGATTTAATTAATTAATTTTCACCGTAAATGTTGGTGAATCAACACAAACAATATATGATAACACATCTAGGGATCACATTCTTTCATTTAAAGGAAAAAATACTACAATCGGTTCAGTAGAAGCTCTAAACGAAGCCATGGCAGAATACCTTATTTTTTTAAATATATAGATAGATAAACTCCGCTCAGAAGCTTCCTTAACCAAATTTTTTTTTTTTTAATTTACAAAAATAAATGTGAAATGGCGTGTGTATGAGGGAGAGAGAGATACAGACAGAGAGAGCAGTATTTTATGTGGCAGTTACTAGTATTGACAAACAGGGCCGTATTAAGGTACTGTTAGGCTCCCTAACACAAAATCGTGCTAGAGCCCCACTCAGGAAAAAGTCTTCCAGTTGCAATCCCTCCAATCCTTCCATTTACTAAAAAACACACTGTTTCTAATACAATAACTGTTTGTACAAATGAAAATTAACTAATTTCTTATAGAATTAAATACGTATTTTATTTTTGTTAAAATACATTTTTAATTTCTTGCCTACTCAAAGATGCAATATTGTTTGATTGACAATTGTTTTACGTTTACTTAAATTTTATGTCTTTTTCGAACATTCAATTATTTTTTTCCGGTCGCGGAGCTCCACGCAAATGCGGGACCCTATGCTACTACTTATTTCGGTGGTAGGTAAATCCGACCTGTTGACAAATTCTGTTTCTTTGATCATTTATGCTTGTTCGCATACATCAGACATGGCAAGGGTCGCGGACAGATAATTAGTTTACTAGAGTTCGCGGGCAGTCTCCAGAGCAACTGCCCAAGGTTTAACTACAGGTGCAACAGAATGGCACAGACTTTCTCGTATAAAGTTTTCTAATTTCTGGTCTGGCTTTCTTGCCTGGTCTTTCCTGGTCTGGCTCTAAGGTCTTGCCCCATTCTCTGGCCAGCTGCCATCTATCGTCGCTCACAGTATTTTTTTTTTTTTTACATATTCGTACCTTTTTGCTTTCCTAGTAGTAGAACCGAATTATCACTTCAAGAATATTAAAGAAGAGTAAAACATCGTCCTAAATAGAAATTTTCATTGAAAAATTGGAAGCCGTTTTTAAGAAAATTGCGATTAAGCATTAACATAAATGCGAAATTTGAAGGTTTTTCACAAGAATCTATTGCGTTTTCGGAAACATTTATTTAAAGTCTTTTGAAGCACTTTCACTCATAAATGTAGTAATGCACATAAACCGATGGAAATGTCCATATTAATGTGAGAGGTATTTGAAAAACATTACATTTGTGTAATTTTTAAAAAAACAATGAATACACCACAACAAACTTTACGTCATATTAAACAGTGCAAATAGCACTATATATTGGAAAAGTTTGAAGAAAAAATTTGGAGCGATTTTTGAGAAAAGGGCATTTGAGCGTTTCTGAAAATTCGGAATTTTGAGCTCATTTTTACAGAACAGCCTTGAGATTTCGAGAAACTTTACTTGACATTATTTGAAGCACATGTACTCATAATTGTAATAATGTGAAGAAGTTGCTTCAAATGTATATATTACCGACGTGAGTGACAAGTCAAAAAAATTATATTTTTAAAAGTTTTGAAAAAACAAAAAATAGAGTAATATGGTGTTTATGTCTTGGTATAGAGTTCATTTGGCACTAACCCTACCAAAAATTTAAAGAAAAAAATAGAGCCGTTTTTAAGAAAATCTTGTTTTTGTTATTTTTTAAAACTGCAAATATTTCACGCACTATTGCACAAAAACTATTAAAATTTCCAAAAAATCTACATGACCTTATTGAAAGAATTATTCATGGACAACAAGTTCAATTTGAAGGAAAAATCTGTTTTCAATTTTTTAGTTGTAGGAAGACGCCGAAAAGAATTCATACTTTTGCAATTTTCGAAAATTCAGCGTTAACCAGGGAAATCGGACCTATGCCACATTTCTAAGTATATTTTACTCTATTCTTCAAAGAAATGTAAAGAAAAAATGTGGTCGTTTTTGAGAAAAATTTTAGAAAAGTCTGGGGGCTTCATGTAAAGTTCCCCCAAATTTTAATGAATTAATAAAGAAGGCGCTGGGAGTGTTCACAGACGGACAGACAGGCGGGCAGACGGACGGACGGGTGAACGTTTTGCTTCCAATTGGTTTTCCAGCATCAAGGACCCACAAAACAGGGATTCTGGTTACACCATGTGTTAGAGGATCTTTTTCTCCTAATTTTGCAACTGGTTTTATGCACTTTTTCGTCACCGGAGCCTGGCCATGAATTTTTTCTGCCGAAAATCCGCCATTTTTTCGCGCAGCATTACATAACTTTCTCTATACTACGTATATTACTCCGTATATACGTACGTATACGAGAAAGTAAAAATAAGGGTTATACAAATTTCTGCGAGGGGGCAGTACGGCAGAGAATAAGGGCTCATAACAGACTTTTGGAGGTTAGTTGACAGTTTGGGTCCAGAAAACGTGATTAATCCCATTTCCTCCACTAAAGCAAGGAAATGATCCACTTAAATGGAAAACATTAGTTATATTTCAAATTATTAAATCGTAGTAATATAAACATTTTTTAATCGAGAGGATTTTGATTTCGTAGTCACGTTTACTTCAAAGTACAGTAAATGCATTACTAACATTCAACGCTCATGTTAGGAGGTTTAACACAAATATTCTTGCCTTTTAAAAGAGCTGTTCACCCGTAAGAGGGACTTGTTAGTTTACTGTATATTATTGTATACAGCCATTAGTATTACTATTATTATCATTATTATTATTATTATTATTATTATTATTATTACTGTTATCATTAGTATTACTGTTATTGTATACAGCAAATCGCAGAATTATTTAATAAAACCTAACACAAAACGAAAATAAGCAAAGAATGCGTCATTCAAACATATTTCTGCCTATTGACAAAAATATTGATACTAGGCAGAATTCAAAAAGAAAAAAAATGAAATTAAGTGATAAGTAATAAACTATATATCACGCTTTAAACTTCCCTTTCCCGCAACAACTTGCGCACAAACTATACTTGCGCGTATTCTACACAGTGTCTAAAGACGTATTCAATTGTTTCAAATTCGAATTCGAGTTCTTCAATTTTGAGAAAATTTGATCTCGTTTAGGGGCTGCTTGATGCGCTCAGACATCCGTGTCAGCAATACACAAAAACTTAACTTACGTGGTTTTCACGCTATACCTAAACCAACCTCAGCCTTTTAAGTTGCCTGTATTCTCGTCGAGAAATGCTTATGACACGCACTCTGTAATACGTGATCATCAACCGACCTTCAGTTTTTTGGGAGGGCATTTCGAAACCCGCTCCCGAAAAGGCAGATAACTCGCACCTGGGAATAAATTCGTTAATTCGCTGCAACTCGGCCTGACAGCCAATTTATTCGCGGCACCTCCCCCGCGTGCGGCGGTGTAAATTGGGTTCGCGATCCGGGGCGGAACGATCGTGACTGGAGGCGCCCAGCCTCCATATTGGATTCGACTCTGGGAAAACGAAACGAAAAATGTTGATTTATCCACAATCTTGGAACAGTTTAGGCAACAATCACAGTGAAAATGCTAATAGCAACGAAGAAAATAATCATATATTTTTTAAGTTATAATAATAGTAGTAGCAATACAGATAATGCTAATATTAATAATCAAAATAGTAATATAAATAATAATAATAATAATAATAATAATAATAACGATAAATTCCATTCCAAGGAACTTTCGTCAGTGGTCAAAATTCATTTGGCTGTGAATTACACGATTTAGTGATGCAAAATCTCCTTCGACGCTCCAGACAAGTTTAGCACGTGTAGCCCAGAGCCAGGTGCTAGCGGCACAGGTCCAAATGTGTTTAGGACACTGCCGGCGTCTCTGCAGCGAATATGACAGGGGGGTCCTAGCGTTCCTAGGCTCAAATTCAGCCGCTGTCTGGAGGGAAATTCTAGCGGCCGGCTTCTCTGATCGGTAGTTTTTTGTGGTTTCTCCCATCAATACCACAGAAATACCGGAGCAGCATTCTAACATTCGAACTACGGATTGAGTGAGATCATTCCTTCCTCTTGTCCTCTCCTCTTACCTTACACACTCTTACATATTCTATACTACCACACATGTTGTAAGACCAGTCGGGAGCTTACAGCTTGTCCCAGCTGGGGCGGTCCCGCACTGAAGATAACTAGAGGAGGAATTCCCTTGCAAGTTGGCGTATAGGTCGGCACCGGATTTCACTATCCAATGGAGAGGAACACCGCCATCTACAGGCATAAAACATTCATTTCACTAACTACTAATGAGCAGCGGTTTGACGTGTCCGGAAACAATCAATCAATTCTTTGATGCGATAGAAAACGAGTTCGTCTTTTTCCATTGGAATCTCGTGCACTGTTGAGAAGAATGTAAGGCAAAGCCAAGTGATAGAAACTGTGAATGCTTTAAATTTATTTATTTATTTATTTTACGTCAAAAACAGTGAAGAAATGTGTGTGACGGGCTATTGGGAGAAGTAAATTCTGTGTACATTTTCCAAATTCTGTGATCCCTACCCTCAGCCATATACAACTTGAATTTTGAAAACTGAAACGTTTTTTTGCATAACATAACATTGCATAACATGAGCGTTTTCTTTTTCAAGGATTGTTACCAAAATTATTCGCTCCGATGTAATAAAATCTCTTTTCAAGGGTAAATCAGCAATAAATTTGGGCTCTTATCCTTCATGTCCTTCATCAAGAAATAATACTTCCTGCCGCGACATAATTAATTTGAATAACTATATTTCCCAATGAATTCTAGTAGACGTGCACAGATAATAAAGTTACATTTACGTCCAGAAGCAAAACAAAGGGCCATCTCAGCATTTGCTCAATGGATCAAGGAAACTGGACGAAAAACCTGATTGAGATGGAGGTTATTGACCCTGAGGCTGCGGTCCAAAACTTGTTACAGGTTGTTTAGAATTATACAGTCCAAATGGCAAATAATACATTAAATATCACTGTTAAAATTAATGTTACATTCCTTTTGATGCTCAGTATAGTCTCTAATCGTATAGAAACAGTTATGCAACAGAAACGATTTCACTTGGGATTTAAACTTTTCTATCGAATTTAATCGTTTAATGTCATCTGGCAAAGTCTGTAAAATAATGTGCATGTATTGTATGTGATTTTTTTGTAGTGGGCTGTTGATACTGTCACCTAATAAATGTGATTACTACGTCGAATGTTATAGTTAAAGACATCGACGTTTTCTGAAAATATATCCCCGCCCTTAAGCAAGTCATTTTTGACAAAAAAAACACTAATTCGTAAATCAATAGACAAGGAAAAGGTAAAATTTCTAGATTAATAAAGAAAGTCTTACAAGAATCACGTAGGTGGGATTTGGTCATTATTCGTACAATTCTTTTTTTTTTCTTTTTTTTTTTTTTAATCTCAGAGTCTGGGAGCTATAAGATGGATTTCCCCAGAATATTATGCCATATATCAGGCGGGAATGAACATTCGCAAAATATACACAACGAGCAGTATGAAGGCTGACTGAATTTGCAAGAATTCTGAACGCGTAGCATAATGAACTTAATTTTGTGTTCAATTCATTTACATGGGTGTTCCATTTAAGGTTTGACTGAATTGAGAGACCTAAAAATTTTGTTGCCTTAACATCAGTCAATGGTACACCGTTCATTTTCAATGGAGCACAGAATTGTTTATTTGAAAGGGAAAACTGCATTAAAACCGTTTTCTTTTCGTTTACTATTAATTTGTTATTTCAGAACCAATTTGAAACAACTGATATTGTACTATTTACGGTTTCTTTATTGCAAAGGATGTTCATATCATCTGCAAAGAGAACCGTTCTTCCGTTTCGAATCGTCGAGGGCATATCGTTTACGTATAGTAGGAAGAGAATAGGACCTAAAATTAGTTCCTGAAGGGCTCCACGTGCAATTGGCAAAGAGTCGGAAAGGTGTATTCATAATGTTCCATCATTCCAATAAGGTATTTCTACTCTCTGAGGCCGTTGTTTAAGGTACGAACATAATCAATCTAGGGCAATACCACGGATTCCATATGAAGGTAATTTTGAAAGTAAAATATTATGATCATTGACGTCAAATACTTTTGAAAGATCTAAAAATAATCCAATACGTGCTTCATTTTGATCTAATTATGAAGTGACATCTTTAAGGGGGAAGATACAGCTTACAGCAGTTAAATATGTATTATTTTTACACTTTTTTCTCCGTTTAAATCGTACTCTTCAGCAGTAAAAATGAATTGACACACAAAAATATCTTTCTTCTGCAAGGAAAAATTTGCTTTTAACTTTTAATTTTTTTAATCAAAATTCAACTATTTGTTCATGCACTGACTTAGAGACAAATAATTTTGAAGATTTGTACAAATTTCTTCTTTTAATTTGTTGGCAATACTCACAGGTACAAAACCATGCTCTTTCATTTTGATCTCTAGATAAATAATATTTTTAATTCGAACCCAAAATTAATTTATTGATTATTCATATTTTTTCGGTTTTATAATGTTTTATCACAAAAACTATTGATCTAAGGTGTATGATTTAGTATGGTTTTGTAGATAATACTTAGTTAAATGCATACTACAAGTTTCCTAGATTTAAAAAAATATTTTTTGAGTTATAAGGGAAACGGATCTTTAAAACGGTATTTCTGGAAAACAAAGGACGAAGTTAGAGTCATGAGATTTTCTTCCCTTTCTAATCTAAAAGGTGCATGATGCAGCGACATATCTTTTAAATCATAACTCGAAAGCAATTGCAGATATCGAAATATTTTTTCGCCAAAATATTCCTAAATAATTAATGCATACGAAAAAATATATTTGAATATTGAATATTTTAAGGTTTTGAAGTGTATCTTCCCCCTTACGAAAAGAAAATATCGTTATTTCCGTAGATTTTGATTTTCTAAATCCATGTTGGCAATCTGAAAGCGCGTCGTGATTATTAAGAAAGGTTTCCATTCAAATATTTTTGAAAAAACTGACAAGAGAAGTAGAGCGATAATTTTGAATTTTTCTTTTTTGTTGCCTTTTTAAGCGTGTCTTAATCTTAGCTGTTTTGAAAATATCCGGACAAGTTCCAGCGTATAAGGATGCATTAAATATGTGAGTTTAACGGGTGTATAATGGCAGGCGCACAGGTATTTAAGAAACAATCCGGAAATTATCTAAACCGGCCAAATATTTATTTTTTAATTTACCGATTATTTTCAAAATTTCATAGGAAGAAGTTTCGAAAACGAGTGAAGGGGAAGAGGATGAAGGGAAAGAGACCCAGAGTAGAGATATCTTGATACCACTAAAATGAATCATATTTTGTGTGGAACGGGTTATCTGATTTTTCATATTATTTTGGGGCCCACCAAGAACAGCGATGGTCGGCAGCTAAACAGGGGAACAAATCCGTGCCCCACGAACAAAAATAATTATGAGAAATAAAAATACCAAAAAACGAATGATACAAAGAAACAAATGATGTCTAGCTACAGAAAATCCAGGTATTTTCTTTGTGTGTCAAACGTTATTTTACTCATAGAATACATAATACTCGTATAACACTTTATATAACAATATATTACTAATATTTAGTATTACATAAAATGTTATCGTGGAGTGTACGTCGCATCGAAAATTATTGTTAAAAAACAAGGGCATACCTTTCTTAGTAGAAAATCAAATTACGATTTTGTTCATCCTCCGCAAGGTTAAATCCGGCCCTGAGGAAACTCTACGCGTATATTAATTAGCAGTAGCGCGATCAAGGGAGGAGGCTCAGATCCCCCCTTCCCAGGGGGTGATAAAACGTACTTCAAATATGGTTTATACTAATTTACTATTTTACCATAAAGAAAGTTTCATTATCTGAATTTAATACGTTGTACTACATAATTGTACTACATCAACAAATGAAAATAGATTTATCACAAATGAAACATTTTTGTGCGAAAATGTCAAATAATTCTCAAGACATTACACCTATACCCCCTTCCCCCGAAAAAAAACTGATTGCACCATTATGAATACAGAATTGTAAAATATAGAATGTCGACAAATAAATTAACTATCCTTGAAATTACCTCAACATCTGTCCCGGAGTCTAGGAGAGAATCATTGGATTCCAAAATACTCATCTTCTTTGAGTGATCAGAAAATTAACTTTTCTCACACAAACAATAGATTAAATTCACTCCCAAACACATCACAGATTCAGCACAAATAATCTTTTTATAATGCCCAACAACAGTAGACGAATTGAAAGGAACCATTCGCATAGCGGTTAGTAGAGCACTGCGGGAGGATCGTCGATTAGCTGTAAAAGATTGCACCAATCATCATTTACCAAGCAATTCATCAAATTTCATTTTCAAATTTGAGGGGCCTCGGGGAAATATTTCAAAATTACCCAAGATTATGATTACTCTGTTACCTTTTCCAAACATAAAGGTGATATGTTTGAAGCAGATATTGAATATTGAGAGAGGAAAATATACCTCCATTTCTTTATGACCAATAAAATATCTTGTTTCGTGTTTAGCAGTCCATTCCAAAATAATCTGATAACAGAATCAAATAACAGAAATCGAATAACAGAAACAATCAAATAACAGAATCGAACTATTTGAAACACTTCCGAATAATGTAATACAATGAAATATATGCTGCAATATTTGTTTATGAGTAAATTTTGCGTAATGTCGAATCTAATGTTCAACTACTTCGAAATAATGTAACCTGTGTACACAGTACACCTCCAGAAGTTGTAATGTGTCGTGATCAAAAAAGTCTTATTCTTATTTCTTCCTCCTGAATTTATTTCCAAGCTTGCTTCGAGTACATATGTTGTGGTTAATTTGGATTAAATGCATT
This sequence comes from Teleogryllus occipitalis, assembly GCA_011170035.1. Classification (NCBI taxonomy): domain Eukaryota; kingdom Metazoa; phylum Arthropoda; class Insecta; order Orthoptera; family Gryllidae; genus Teleogryllus; species Teleogryllus occipitalis. Next base: position 13,473 of record BLKR01009659.1, read on the forward strand.
TAATGAGGTATATATTGGATGGTAATTATACTTGTATTTATTTTTCTTGTCTGACAAAACAGCCCTTTCGAAAAGTAAAACGCTATAGTGTTTATTGATAAGGTGACCGTTTTTAACGGGGCAATCCCGTTATTTATGTATATCTACACCATCCTTTCGTTTTATAATTTTTCCCATTTTAGGATTTTTTTAAAATTTAAGCAATTGTGAACTGTTATCATTACCACAGTATCAGCAATTCCTGATGAAGTACTGTAACTGAAGGTGGTCGTCAGATGCATATATTCTACGAACATGGAGATCAACTCGCGAAATCATGTGAAGCTCGCGCGCAAGGGATTGACCGCTAGCGATCATATTGGAAGAAGCATCGATGTCTCTCGACTGCTGCTATTGCTACTTCTTGTGGGGTAAGAACAGAATCCGAGAAGAAAAATTGTAGAAGCTTCATTTAATTATTGATCATGTGTTTGATACTTAAAGTCTTCCACTTCTGCTGGTGTTCTACGTGGTTTTGTTAATGTGATTCAATGCCAGTGATGTGAATTTTGTGTTTTAAATCTAAATTTGTTTGTTTTGTAAAGCTTCAAATCTGTTTGCGCTTCCAACGAGACGGAAATGCACTTTATATCATTGATCATCTCCAGGCGGAATTTAAATTAATTAAACTAGTCAGGTTGTGTAGTGATGGACTAAACGTTGTTGGTTTGCCAACATTGTAATGCCTGCTTTTACATAGAGCATGGTGACAAAAGTGGCATCAACGAGCTTCTCTGCGGCCAGAATTGCAGTTGCTACATACGCCTTGGTTTCATTTAAAAATATCAACTCATTTGTCGTGAAAAGTGGTGCTCAATTTTCAACCAATGAAGTTTACAGCAAATTTAGTTTTTGCACATTATACTGTGCATCATAGGCAGAGTTAAAAACGACTACATGTGAACTTAAGAGAACCAAATTTAAGACCCAAAATTTTCTTCAGAACTCGCAAAAAGAGAAGCAGTAGTTATCAATGTTTTGTCTCCATATATTTAGGATAACGTATCTGGGAATTTGAATAAAACAAATAGTATTACTATGCATCATACAGAAAGGACCTAAAACTTTTTGAGACGCCATTTCAGCTTGAGCTCAATGGATCAGGGAAATAGAACGGTAAACCTGATCAAAATGAGGGTCATTGATCTAGAGGCTGAAGTACTTACTTGTGAGAGACGTATTTAATAATTTTTATGCAACATGTTCACTCAGACATTTTTTATTTATCGTATGGGTTATTTTGCGGGGTCACGGGCATTGGCTAGGGTAGTTCCCCTTCCCCTTCCAGTGTAGTTCCTCACCTTTTCATTCTATCCCCGGCGGAGGTAGAGTGGACCTTTTTCGAGCAGGCGCGTCCTTTGGGTGTGATTCTCACTTTTTCTGCCAGACGTCGATCTCAATTAACTATTGTATATGAGAATCCTCTGATAGGGAGAGTGTGTTATTTCGTTAGAACGGGAAATTGTCGGAGAAATTTAATTTTGCCGGGCACCTTTCAGAGTTCCTCTATTTGTCTCAAGCATGACACAGCCACTGTGGGATTTTCCGCCCATCAAAAAAATTAACACACCTCTCAGGCGGAATCGAACCCACCCACTGGGAGCTCGCCCAATCGTTCACTGAGAAGCACTAATACCTTAAATATCATTGTTAAAATAAATATTATTTTCCTTTTCGATGGCCAGTGTAGTCTCTAATGGAAAAGAAACATTATGCTGTAGAAAAGATTTGTTTGGCACTTACACTTCTGTAGCGATTTTAATTGTTTAATATCATCTGGTAATGAGTTGTAAAGTAACGCAGTACATGTTTTATAAGTGGATTTCTTGCAGTGAGCTATTGATAAAGACACCTCATGAATATGATTCCTACGGCGGCTGTTGTAATTAAAAATATCTGTGTGGTATGAAAATATATTCTTATCTTAAATAAATCAGTTTTTACAAAAACCACAGATCGTAAATAAATAGGCAAGACAATGGTAAGATTCCATGTTCAGTCAAGATAGACTAAGACATCTGAAGACCCAAAAAATGGAACAGAAAATATTCCTATATCTGCAGATTTTTATCAGAAATGAGTGAAAAGCTACCAAAATTTCAAAACGTTTGTATTGTGGAGTTCATTCTATATTTTTCCAGGAAGTACAGCACCCCTAAAAAAGTTTCGTCTCTGATGAACAGCATGCGGTCAAAGGCAAACTCCAGATTAAATGTTGAGATAATGACACTGTAAAGTAAAATTCCGTTCTGGAATGCGAGAAGTATTAATTAAAAATTTGCTTTGTAAACGTTAATTATCATAGACATATTCATAGTAAAAAAGTAGTGATAATAGACATGTTTCTTTTACTTCGTATATTTTACGTATATTTTTATGAAAATGTACTTTTAATGTTAACATTATGTAATTAATAGCTGTTCTTATACTCATGAAACTGGCAAAGGAGGGTCAAGGCATCAACTGATGTCCCTCTGACCGGATCGTGCCGGATCTCGCCAGCCAGCGGAGGAAAAATCACAGTCACCTCTCCGCCAAGAAAACATGCCCTACACTTACGGGACAAACAAACTTAGCAGTTGACGCATGCAGAATCACTAACCAATCAATCAATTTGTACTCATGAATACAGAATGTAAATTTAACCTGGTCCCGATTTTACAATCCCGATGACATATTTCTCTGTCAAGGGAATATGGTCAACTTATTCAATAATCAATAATCAATTTCAATCAATCAATTTTAGAAGGTAATGATGCTACCAATAGCACATATTTTCTCGTACAAGTGTATTACTCTTTCTTTTAAGTCGCAGCTAACTTATCGTGTTTTCCTCACCCTTCCCGGCTGACATCTATCGACGCCCGAAAAGATCACCAGCTCCCCGTACAGTAACTACAGCTTCCCTGAAGACATGTAAATGAAGGAAGCACCTTTTTTGGCCATGGCGGATAAACCAATAACAAACGAAATTCTTCGACTCTTTTGTACTGGGATACGTATTCGTTGTTTACTGTATCATAAAATCTGTGCGCTTAACTACCACTAGTACCCGCGTATTCGCTTTCTAAGCTTTAATTTCCTTTTCAATCAAAGTGAGCAATCAAAAAGAACTTGTGGCAATCAAGTCAGGTTTTATTGGAAATGTCCAGTTTCCTCTTCCTCTCGAACTACCATTTCTCCATCTTCATCCACTTTATCACTATGGCTATCATTTACTCATCACTAATTGATGACATGAAGAATTTAAAGGTCCTTAAACCTCAACAAATTTTAAAAAGTCAGAAAAATTTGAAAAATAGGTACAGTCACACACAGTTGCATCCAGGATTTTTCTCTGTTCAGGGGAGGGGGCAGGGATATAGTCTCCAGCGAACTTGATGTTTTCTTTTAAAGCATTTTTCATTCCCCCTGAATATAAAATATATTTTTATTTGTTGTCTTTTAGTTAATATTAAAGTAAACATACTGAATGACTTTCGTTAGTGAAAATGAGTTTAAAATATATTTTTAATGCGTGTCATTGACTGCGGAGAGGGGGGTGAAGCCCCATGAGCCTCTCCCCTTTAGTGTACCGCTGAAGTTATAGTCAAATTTGAAAAAGTGGTCGATGTGTTTAATAAAATCTTTACTTTTGTTAAGATTACATATCTTAATATTTTCAGTAAAAGTTCATAAATGTATACATTATTTTATTTTTCATCATTAAATATTTTGTACACCCTACGAGCACTCATAATAGCAATACGGTCACATAGCGAGTATGGATACAGCTATAACCGTAAAACGTTTACAAATAGTAGAAAAGAGTCAGCAGGTTTCGCAGCCCTTGCGGTCAGATTCCCTCATTTCCACGACGAGTATACGAAACCTGTGTATAAGGAATCACTGGAAACCCTTGTACGTTTGATCACTTTTTGTTTCTTGTTTTCGTAATTTGTTGTAGAAAATTTGCCTGTTTGGGGGCTCCAAGAAAGCAACTTAAACCATGTTTTTATCATGATGATGATAAAACATACCACATTCATTCAACGCGGTTCTAGACAATGAGGCAATTATTACTTGTATTCTTAAAAATATTTCACGTTCCTTAAATTTTTTAATTAAAATTTTTGTCTTTCCCGTCTACCGGAACTGGAAGTTTTCAGAAAAGGGATGTGTATTTGCAAGAGTTTTTTTCAAAATTCGTCGCTTATATTTTTTAGAAGCCACATTAAGAAAAGGCTTGGTTTTACAAGAATGTGTAATTCCTTTAGTGAGTCCTATTTACTTTTGCGAGGCACTGTGACACTGGTCGTTTGCTGTGGCTTTACTGTGAAACCTGTGGCTTTATGAGCACATGGAAGGGCTTAAGAAGGAACACACTCGCGCAAAGCCAGAAACTCGCCGGTGCTGTTATCACAGGTAATCCCAGAGAGTAGAGCAGCTCGGAGCACTGCTAGAGCATTGCTGGAACGTTGCACATGGATGCGGCGAAGGGCCCGGACGGGCAGCCGGCGCGGCTGGGGCCGCTGAAGCTGGTGTGGTGGGCGTGGCGCCGGCGCTTTCGCCTCGCGGCCTTGCTGTTGCTCCTGGTGACTGTCCTCAGCCTGGGCCCCTGGCGCGCGGGGGCGTGGCCGCTGGCGGAGCGCGCCCCGCCCAGCGCGGAGCAGAGGGCGTGGGCGCTGCAGCGCTGCCTGGGGGGCGTGGTCACGGTGGCCCAGGGCGGCCGCTTCGGGAACGTCTTCATGGAATGGGCGTCCGCATGGGCGGTGGCGCGCACGTACAATCTCACGCTGGCCACGCCCACTTACTTGCAGGACGCTCTGCGCCTCGCCTTCAGCCACGTACCCACGGGCCCCAGCGTCGCCGCGCTGCTCCGCGCCTGCCCGTTCGGGGACGGGTTGAGCGAGGCGGATGCTCTCCGGAGCCCCGTGATGACGAGGAACGTCCCCGCAGCCGCCGCCGCCTTCGCCGCCGCCGTCGCCAACGCCTCCGCCGCCGCCCCCGCGCCCGGCCCGCTCGCCCTCTCCAAGTACGTGGTGCTCCCGGCGTTTATCGCCCGCTTCGCAGAGGAGCTGCGCGCGCAGGTGCGCTGGAGGGAGGATCTGCGCGAGCGGGCGCAGGCCGAGCTGCACCACGTGGCGACGGTGGCGGCCGAGCGGTTCGGCGCCGCGCCGCACGAGGTGGCACTGGTGGCGGTGCACGCGCGTCGCACCGACTACCCCGCGTGGATGAAGAGCACCCTGAACGTGGAGCTGGAGGCCGACGCCCAGTACTACACGCGCGCCCTGTACCGCCTCGCACGCACCCTAGAGGAGGAGGCGGAGGCGGAAGCGGGGCGCGCGGGTGCCGCGGGGCCGCTAGCGGCGATCGTCGCCAGCGACGACATGCCCTGGGTACGAACGACTTCTTACAAAACACACATCGGGAGAGGTGGCTTAGGGCATCTACTGATGTCACTGCAGTGCCAATGACCGGGAGGTCTTAGGTTCCAGTCCCGACGGCGGTACAATTTTCGACACTGACTACTTAGCTAGGTCGGGTTCAGTCGCTGTCTGGAGGAGACTTCTAGCGGCCGGCTGCTCCGATCGGTAGTTTTCCGTGGTATCTCCGATCAATACCTGGCGAATACCGGAGCAGTACCCTAACAAAAGGACCGCGCGCGATCTTTCCTTCCTCTCCCTTGTCCTGTCCTCACCCCTTACACACACACTTACATGCACTACTCTACCACATATGCCAAGAGACGGGTCGGGACGGGAGCTTAGAGTTTGTTCCCGCTGGGGCGGAGCCCTGCTGGAGGGAGATACCTGGTTGGAGAAAACCCCTAGCTGACATTAGGTCGGCGCGGGATCTCGCCATTTCGCGGGGAAGATCACCGCCACATCTCGAGGACAACACACGCACTACCCTTATGAGACTAATGACCTTTGCAGTCGATGCGCCCGTAATCACTAATTACTCAATCAAACAAACACATCTGTCAAAAAAAAAAGCTCATCTAAGGAGGTGGTAGTTGTAAGTAGTTGGTAGATACGGGTACCCATGCGGTGTCAATTTGGAAATCCACAACAAGGCTCTTGTCAGGGGTGGGCAAGTGTTACAGAGCTCGACTATTTGCTAATAATAATTAACATCACACGTATTTTTCTGAACAATTAGAGACTGAATTGACCATAAAAACAGAAACTATATTTATTTTAATAATGGTATAAATGCAATTGTTACAATTTTTACTGTATTATTCTAAAAGTTTCAATATGCCTGCAAAAAGTAGCATACTTCAGCTTCTGGGTAATTGACCATTATCTCCGTCAGCTTTTGTTTACAGTTTCCCTAGAACAAATACAGAGATTGCTCCTTGCTTTGCTTCTGTATTAAATGTGGCTTCACTATGCGCACGTTTTGTTGAGCTCTTTTGCTAGTTGCTAGAAAAGAAAGGTCAGGGGGCCGTAATTCTGAGGAATACTACGAGTATGAAATCAAATCTATAGTTCGTTTTTCGATGCAAATACCATTTTCGGTTCTCGGCAGCACAAAGTTTAGTTATAGTTTTTAAATATGGCTCTTCACGCTTGTTGATATCTTTATTCATAATTCAACTATGTATAGTTGAGGATTGGGGTGGGGATTCTGGAACTCATGAAAACGTAGATCGTATATACGACCGGGAGCGGTGACAGTGCGTCAACCACACTGCAGTGCCTCTGACCGGGAGGTCCTAGGTTCCAGTTCCGACAGCGGCAGGATTTTCGATACTAGCTTTTCTGCTATGTCGAGTTCAGTCGCTATCTGGAGAAGAATTCAAGCGGCTTGCTGCTCTGATCGGTAGCTTTCCGTGGTTTCTCCGATCAACACGAGGCGAATGCCGCAGCAGTACCCCAACAAACGGGCCACGTGCCGCGCGCGATCTTTCCTTCGTCTTCCTTGTCCTATTCTCACCCCTTACACACTCACTTACACTAACATGCACTACACTACCACACTTGCAGGGAGACCGGTCGGGGACATAACTTGTCCCGGCTGGGGCGGTGTCCCGCTGGTGGGAGATACCTGGTTGAGGAAAACCCCGCTATTGGACGGTAGGTCGGCGCCGAATCTCGCCATCCAGTGGGAGAAGATCACCGCCACCTCCCAATCAAAATATGCACTACCCTTACGGGACTAATGACCTTGGTAGTTGACGCGCCCGGAATCACTAACGATCAATCAGTTCGTCATACGTCAAATGTTCGTACAGTTTTTATTATTCTAAACGAACAGTGGAATATATTTTATTAAAATTATGTCAATGTCGAAGTGATATTATTATCGTGTCAAAGTGAGATTATATAATTATATTTTGTGAGCAATTGCCTTCGGTAGGTGCGGCGCGTTCTGCTGCCAGCTCTCGACGACATGGCCCGCACCTCCGCGCTGAGGCTGGTGGCGTTCGCGACCGGAGGAGGCACCGAGGGCTCTGCACTCCAAGACCTGGCGCTGCTCTCCGCCTGCAACCACTCCGTCATCTCCTACGGCACTTACGGGATGACAGCTGCGCTGTTGGCCGGAGGTCACGTCGTCGCTTTCCAGCTACACTCCACCTACCCCTCGTCGCAGTTCGCCAAACTGATGCCTGAATGGACGCTCATGAGCCAAACCAGTAGTGCAAGTCCTTATGAAGAGAACGTTTAGAAATGGTGATATTGTAAAGTGGATTTTTTTTTGTAACCATATGGATACATTATGCTTCAAAAATGTTTAAACAACTTAACATTTTTATCACTGATTCATTATTGAACAAACAAATTGTTTCTTATTCAATTTGCAACGTTTCAGGAAAGGTTCTTCTCATCTTCATGCTACAATATAACAATGACATTTATAAAACACAATATCTTAATCATAAGTCAGTGATAAAAACGTTAAGTTGTCTAAAAAGTTTTTGAAGCATAATGTATCCATATGGGTAATGAACACACAGAAAGTTGTATGATGATAATAATAAAGAAATTTTTGTAGATTTTAATTTTAAGTAAGATGTTGAATTCAGATAAAAAATGATTACGTTTTTGTCCTTTGAATTTGTCTGGCGTAGTGAATGAATACATCAACACATAAATTTTCTGAAACCTAACATTTCAATGTTTCAAAATTTCACACACACACACACACACACACACACACACACACACACACACACACACACATACACACACACACATATATATATATATATATATATATATATATATATATATATATATATATATATATATATATATATCTGCAGACTCTTTAGTTCGTTGAATAATACTCGACTGCGTCTGTAAGTAGGTTGATGTTTATTTCCTTGTACGCAATTACCAATGTCGCTTTCACATCCACTTACCACATATTACCATTATTAAAGTGTTCATCGTATTTTCATGATGTATACCCAATCCCCCGACCCGATGCGGTGGCTAGGCGTCACCATGAGGAACTACTAGGGCCGGTTTCTCCAACAGCCGAGTAAAGTGAGGAGTAGTTACTCGAGAGTAAGCATTACTCCACGATAGTTACTCTCGCGTAAAATATAAGCGTTTCACCACGCTTCTGGTGGGTTATGTTACTCTAGAGTACATACTCCCCAATTTACTCCGCGTACCTGCTGAACACGCAATTTTTCATACACAGTAGAGAGTGATTCAAGAGGCCGTGAACGAGAGTAACACTGTGAACCATTGCGGACCAACAAATAACCTCTGGTTATTTCCTTACATTTCAGATTTGGAAGTCTTGCTCTTAGTTTTGTGTGGTTATTTGAGATAGCGTAGCATATTTCTTAGTTTTTGTATCTTTATTTCTTAATATTACTTAGTCTAGGTTTTCGAATGTATATTATTACCAACTAGGACGAAAATGTCTAGTTTTTCAAATGTTGTTAACCTCGCGCTTTTAAAAGAAATATTTGTTTGTTTTATTTTTTAACTTTTATTCATCTTTCAACTATTAGTTAGAGTTAAAACGTTGGGAAGGGATTCTGGAACTCAAGAAAACGTACGCAGATGATCTCCCCCATACGTTCTCTTATTATTATTACCGTTTATTACTGTTTTTGATTAAATAAATACTTATTGTTCTTATTTTTCCTTTTCTTGTCATATATTTACTTTATCTCGAATCCACATCGGTGAAAAATAAATTTACAAACTCCTCCACTGTTCATAATGTACCCGATGAGTTTTACTTCACAAATAAAATACGTACTTGCACGATTTAAATGATTTTTAATAGAATATCCTATTTTGATTTTGATTCTGGACTGATTGCCTGTAAATGGGTATCTACAATTCAGAAATAATAGTTTATGAAATAATTCTACTACTTGAATATATTTTTTATATTTATTTTTTAGTATGCAAATTATTTCGCTTCAATTCTTCAAAATAGAAGAGCTGATAATTTGGTCTAACATAACCTCGTCACAAAATCTCGATTGTCATAATTGGGAAATCAATCCATTCTCTCCTACAACTATCTTTGTCTTCGCATTACAGGATAATATTCCGAATCATCGCCGGAATCATCTTCAAATACCATCATTCGCAATCGTCGAGCCATAACAACACGTCGCAGGTACACGCACGTTGAAAACTAAGCTTACTCCGCATTTTACTCGACGGATCTTCGCCGTGTAAAGTTACTCTCGAATTTACTCTCGTGTATGCGATTTACACTCGAGTAAAGTGTTGGTGAAACGCTCCCAGAAGATACTCTCGTGTAAACGTGATTTACTCCAGAGTAAACTCTTACTCTTCGTTTGGTGAAACCGGCCCCTAGTCACGCAGCAGGGCACTGGCCATCTAGCATCCCTTGTCTCAAATGTTCCTCGCTGCTCCTTCGGATGCCGTCGAGCCAGTCCATGGTCCATGCCAGCCCAACTGGCCTCAGATAAGCGCGAGCGCTCTCAATGGCTCGGGACATGTGTGGGGATTGCGATAAGAGAACTTGTCTTTGGGAGAAAAGGTGTGGAGCGAGTATTGAGTAGGCAGGTCCTTTGGGCGAAAGGGCACGCGAGTGTGCAGAACGGTTTGGCATCGCGACCCTATGACTAGTTCTAAGTAAAGGAAATTGCGAATTGGGCGTATTTCATTCGATCAAGAGTCACATATTACATTATACCTACATTTTAATATTAATTTACGTGAAAACAAACATAATTCTTATTTCATTAGTTATTCAAGCATTTCCTTTGTCCAAATAACGTGCGTTGAGCAATCATTTTGATCCAAAATAAATTTTCAATTGGTTCCTACTTCATGCATTCCCAAAAAATGTTTTTACAGTATTTTTATAAGCCAAGTACCTTGGATTTAGTTTAAATGATAAATCTACATCCAGCGGCATTGTTTGCAAAATCGGAAGTCAAAGAATACGCGTTGTTAGGACAACGGATCAACAAAGTTTGATATTCCATGCATGGGGCCATAACGCTGTGCACATGGACACGGCCCCGAACACATTATGTGGAGAAGGTGTGAAGAGGACGTTGGTTGGCCGTGATCTTTTAGAAAGGATGCATGGGATCATTCTCTAAAAAATATTTGTAGCGAACACAGGTAAGCGGTTCGTGAGGTGCGTAAGGATTTTCAGCATAGGCTGGGTATTATATACATGACAGTGAGTCGGGAATTTATGTTTAGTTTGAGAATTGAGAGCTTGGTCTTGTGTAAATTGTAATATTACATTATAATTGAGAATTTTATGAATGTAATAGTTGGATGCTTGAATTAAATAAACTCCGTTTCGAGGAGATGCATATTAGGGTAGCTCTGTAGATGAAAGGATTTTTTTAATAAGTAGCTGAATGGAGTCAGTCACGAGTAGATGTTTCATACGAAACACAGGTAGGGAAAGTCGCGACCGCGAAGTTTTAGCTTAGCATTGTTTGGTTTTTTCATCGCCTGTTTAAATATTTGCCTTCTTTTCTGTATTCTTATTAATAAGCTATCAGTGTTCCAGGGCTTCAACTTAAATAATTTCGTACTTACACACACTGTATACTATTTACAATTATTTACTAATTACTGTAATGAGTCTATAAAGATATCAAAAGCATCCGACACAGAGGTTTGAAGATAAACATTAATCCATCCTTCAGAATTAAGTAAGCTAATAAGCTTTTTCATGTCGATTCTTTTGAAGAGTCGTTAGTTCCAGTAATAATTTTATTTGATAGTTTAATCGCCAGTGCAATAGTTGAGTGGTCTGTATTATTGTAGTGGAACACATTTGCTGTAACATCATTCTTAAGTATGATGATACTTAAGGAGATCGATTGTTAAAAAATTTAACAAAAGCATGGTCAATACATGTTGCAGAATTATCTACAATGCAAGTAGGCTCATTTACTAAGTTGATCATGCCTTTACTAGCTAAGAGGGTTAAATCATTCTGATTCAACACTTGGATTTAAAATATTCAAGTTCATGTCGCCAATGGATACAAAATAACATTTTTTTTTTTTTTTTTTTTTTTTTTTTTTTTTTTTTTTTTTTTCGTTATTTAAGGTCGCATCAACATCTAAGGTCATTAGCGACCACTATTACTGTAGATTCAACTGTAGGGGAAACTGTAGGAAGAACACTTATGGATAACACAGACACACACAAACATCCATGCCCGAGGCGGGATTCGAACCCGCGACCCTTCGGCCCGAGATCACTACGACACTACTGCCTTAGCGATCTCTCCAATTCAATTATTATTAAATAAATATCATATGTAAAGTCTTCCCGTGAACTACCGTGTAAGCGGTACACAGTAAGTAAACTGTACAAGGTTACCGACCTTGACTAAAACTGGAGTACATCAGCTAACCGAATGTCATTTCTCTCATCGCTTCCCGCAATACTGGTAGCAATCACGAAGAAATTCAATTGTGCCACCGGTCACAACTTCTACATTACATTTAGTAATTAAGATTTATACTCCTTTAATTTTATAACTAAGCAATTCATATTTACTTATCCATATTTTCGTTAATAACATTACATCATGAAACAATTTAGTTGACTCCAAATCACTTACAAACAAATTACAATTTTGCCTTAAACTTTTAATATTTTGATTTAGAACAAGAAAATAATTTCTTTCATTTTTATTAAGTTAGGTAAATGATATTGAAACAAAACTCGTCCGCCCGACCATTGCCAGCAGTTTTGCTCTGTCGACAATGACCCGGCGACAATAAGCGTTCACTACAATCTATTGATGATAAGATTGATTGCAGAGGAATCCAGAAATGTACTTAGTGACAAATTTGAACCGTGTGCGATGACCAATGATATACGCTTAATTTTTAAAACATGAGAAATAAACACTTTACCAAATTGTTCATAATAGTAATTTTGTTACAAATTATTCACGTCCATCATTGATGTTACTTCTTTCACTGGTTCGCCGTCTACTTTTTTCATCAAAATCTTTCCTCCTCTTATCCACAGATATGTGTAGTTCTTTTCATGGTTATTTCCACCATGGTTCTTTTCTTTTTTCTTGTCCCTTGCAGCGATGAGGAGTCGGCGTCTGCCCGGGTAGAGACTCTCATGTGCCTCAGGAATGCTAGAAATGCCTGCATGGAGCGTTCACAATTTTTTTTAACGCGTCTTCATTGCAGAATTACATCGGCATCAAGTCTACGAACCATTTTTACAATTAATCCTGGAGGCTTCCCACTTCGCTCCCAAACGTTTAGTCTATGGCATGCACTTATATTTTCAATTGGTAGGTCAAGTGCCCTACCAACCGTATTCACCACTTCTAGGACAGTTTCGCCTTTCTTTAATGAAATACCATGAATTTGTATAGTGTCCCTCCGCGGGTATTGTTCAAAATCATCCATTCGATTTTCCATCACAAGTACTTTGCTTTTTAGTTCCGCGTCCTCATTTGACAATTTATTGACGATATCAAGCAGAGCTGCTATCACCTCACTCTGTTTGGTTACTAAATTTTTTGTCTCTTTCAATTCCTCAAAAGCGTAATTAGTTGACTTGCCCATATTTTCCTCGATGGCCTTACGATCTTTTCTCAAATCTGATACAAGTTTGAAACATATCGTCATAGGTAACCACAGATCAAGGCCTAGATTCAATAGCCATACTTTTCCTACGGTTTTTAGTACAGGGCTCACATTTCCAAATACTCTCGTTATTTCGATAATACTGAATGTTCTCGCAAGTAAGGTTAACGCACTTACTATGGAAAGACAGTATACAGCCACAACATTCAATCTTGACAACCGGTACACTCTTATTAGCATTGGTAAGGATTTCGAACACTTGCCATGTTAGTAAAAGTCTTTAAGTAGTACAGTATTAGTACATAAAACGAAACAATAGAAGCAAACACGTATGTTAGGAAAACGACACAAAATCTTCCAGCATTGCTCAGATAACAGCGGATATGAAGTTTCAACAACACTAGCGAGCTTCGTAAAGCACGTCCGCACGCTGCCGAAGTTGACTCATGACGCATCACACTAAAAACGCGCAAATTAATAAAACGATGTTTATAAATCCATTATAAACAACCATTATATCCATATCTTTGGTTATGGTATGTACTACAAACATCTTCCCCGTATCTTCCCAATGCAGATGAGTTCCCAGCACTTCATGTGACAGCTTATGGCGCTTTTTGAGTTATCGTGATGGTACTAAAACGCAGAGAGAATGACCGCCTGCTCATATAGGGAAGCGCGTGAAGTTGGAAGGCTCGTTTTTGATTGATTGATTGATTGATTAATGATTCCGAACGCGTCTACTGTTAATGTCATTCGCCTTGTTAAACCGTGGCCGCCCTTTACAGCGCTTCATAAGAGCATGACCGTACGTTGCCTGACTTGCAACGAGACGCCCTGGAGAGCGTTCGGCGGGCGCTTTGATTTTAAAATGATTTCATACATCGATTGATTGATTGTTAGTGATTCCGGACGCGTCAACTACTGAGGTCATTAGTCCCGTAAATGTAGTGTATGCTTTTTCATCGGGAGATGGCGGTGATCTTCCCCCACTGGATGGCGAGATCCAGCGCCGACCTACTGTCGACTAGCGGGGTTTTCCCCAACCAGACATCTCCAACCAGCGAGAACCGCCCCACTCGGGAAAAGTTCCAAGTCCCCGACCGGTCTTCAGACATGTGTGGTAGTGTACTACATGTTAGTGCAAGTGTGTGTGAAAGGGGTGAGGATGGGACAAGGAAGAGGAAGGAAGATCGCGCGCGGTCCGTGGCCCGTTTGTTAGGGTATGGCTCCGGCATTCGCTTGGTGTTGATCGGAGAAACCACTGAAAACTACCGATCAAAGCAGCCGGCAGCATGAGTTATCCTCCAGACAGCGACTGAATTCGCCCTAGCTGAAAAGCTAGTGTCAAAAATCCTGCCGCCGTCGGGACTCGGACCTAGGACCTCCCGGGCAGAGACATTGCAGTTACATCAGTTGATGCACTGATCCACCGCTCCCGCTCATACATCGATATTGGATGAATGACATTAAATATAAACATATTTCTAACAATAAAGAGTATTTTACGACTCTCAGGATATTGTGCAATCGTGTAACTTAACCACGAGCCGCCATAGCCAATGATCTGGCCCAACTCTATGCACTTCGAGTTAGAAACGAATCTTAAAACAGGGATATTTTACACAAGGCCCCTGGGACATTTTCAGAATGTTCACGAAAATAGCTCCATTTTTTAAAATTCCCTCGATTAGAGAATATTAGGCTTATAAATATGGCGCAGGTCCGATTTTCATTGTAACTTTTGAATGTTTGAAAAGTGCACAAATTTAAAATTTCATTCACCCATCATTCACCGAGTTATTTGAAGGCAGAGATTTTTTCTGGAAGAAATATTCAAAACTAGATTTTCAATTAATGTCATGTACAACTATTGAACAAATTAATAGTTTTCGGTAGTCAAAAAGAGGTAATTTAAAAAAATACTTAAACAGGATTTCCTCCAAAAAATTGCAAAATTCTTATTTAAACTTTTTGATGGGATAGAACGCAAATCACTGAATCCCATGACGTCAGTGCCACTTTGATCAAAACTTTAGATTTTCCAAAAATGACACAAATTATTTTCACTTTCTCGTATACATACGTGCATATGGAGTAATATACGTAATGTAGAGAAAATTATGTAATACTGCGGAATAACAATTTCTAGATTTTAAAGAAAATACACGTTTTGGGGTCTCCTAATACCGAAAAAAGGACGATTTTTTTTATCAAAACGTCCATCCGTCCGTCTAATTCCCATTAATATACGGAAAAATGCGTTATTACACGGAGTAATATACGTAGAATAGAGAAAGTTATGTAACGCTGCAGAAAATCGATTTTCAGATGTCAACGGATTTACACTTTCCGTGTCCCCGGATACCGAAAATGTTTTTTTTTTTTTTTTCAAAAACGCCCGTCCGCCCGTCCGCCCGTCCGCCCGTCCGCCCGTCCGCCCGTCTGTCCGTCCGCCCGTCCGCCCGTCCGCTCGTCCGCCCGTCTGCCCGTCCGTCCGCAGTGCATCAAGTTGCACAGCACATCAAGTGATGTCACTGCAATGCCTCTGACCGAGAGATCCTAGGTTCGAGTACCGACGATGGCAGGATTTTCAACACTAGCTTTTCAGCTATGTCGAATTCAGCCACTGTCTGGAGGAGAATTCCGGCCGGTTGCTCTGATCGGTAGTTTTCCGTGGTTTCTTCGATCAACATCAGGTGAATGCCGGAGCAGTACCCTAACAAACGGGGCACGGACCGCGCGCAATCTTTCCTACCTCTTCCTTGTCCTATCTTCTCCCCTTACACTCACACACACACACACACACACACACTAACATGCACTACACTACCACGTATTGCGAGAGACGGTCGGGAACTTGGAGCTTATCCCGGTTGGGGCGGTGCCCCGCTGCTGGAAGTGTCCTGGTTACGGGGAAACCCCGCTAGCCAACGGTAGGTCGGCGCCGGGTCTCGTCATCCGGCAGAGGAAGATCGCCGCCATCTCCTGAGGAAAGAACATACACTAAAATTACGGGACTAATGACCAAAGCTGTTGACCCACCCGGGATCACTAACCAACCAACCCGTTTCAAAGCAGTCAGGCAAACTGCCGAGATCATCAAGATGGAGTCACGTGTGGATCGCCAGAGAAATGAAAATATGGCCCACAACCATATTAAAAGTTTTAGTTGGGGCCGTTGAGCCCTTGCAAGTGAGACACTCCCCCTGGTTTTTACAAATGTCTAACGAATAATTTCTTACGCCCCTTTACTGATTTATTCAATTACAACTCGTTATCCTCTTGTTCTCAAGCAATTATAATGCTTGATCTTTTCCGTTAGCCGATCTCATAATGTTAGAGTCGATTCATTAAGGCCAGGGATAAGATTCAGAAAACTAATAAAATACCCTGTTCGTTTGATTCGTTGTCAATTTAAATCACTTATGAATTACTTTTCAAGTCTGAAATATATTTAGTTCAAAACAGTGAGATGGGTTCAAATATATCCGTAACCCTGCTATCCCAAATTGCGCCACTGAATCCATCCCTTATGGCTACAGGTGAACAAGGTAGAAAGTAACCTCCGAATACGCATGCGTGGCTATCAGAGAGAGGAGTTGTTCCTTCTCCATTCCTTTCCTTGATTACTTTTGCCCGAGCACGTACGTGCTTGCGTCATCAGGCTGAAGCACGTCTCACAGGCCATTTCAAGGGCCCGGAAATAAACAGAGCACAGGCGCTCTGTCATGTTTCACAACTACTGAAAGAAGAGACATCTAAAAGATACTAACGACCTCAAATTCACTCCTTGTCATCTTGCTCAAAATTACTGCGAATTCCAGAGCGTTCATCATGCGTACTGTATGATTTCTGTTTTCTGGTATATGACTAATAGTTATCTTTGTTTTCATGGTTAAGATTCCAATGAATTATTTCGAAGAAAATAGTGATTTAGTCAGAGTCACTCCTAGAATTTTTCTCGGGCTGAGGGATGGCGGGGGGTTGAAGGGTTACAGTTATTGTGTCCAGTCTACGTGATGCTTGCTTTACGGAAGCAATAAGGAATTTTTCATTTATGCTGAATATATCATTTATTTTTATTTGTATACTCCATCACATCTGTTCGCAGAGCGGTCATAACAATCTGCTAACTCTGCTCTAGGCTTGATCGGGCATCATAAGCAAAGTAAGCTCCACCCCCGAAAGGAGTTTTCTAACTTCTTGGCTTTTGGCCATTCGTTGCTGTGGTGGAGTTGGGAATATTTGGACTCTCCACAAGTAAAAATTGCGCAGTAGGTCAAGGTATCAGATATAATATTAGCCCTTTTTCTATTTTAAAGTGCATACATAGGCGGGCGCAGCTTATGATACTCTGTGCGCAGCCTAAAACAAGAGAGGGCAACTGTATTTCTAGATCCCTCTGGGTTCGTCCATGGTGGAAATAATAATATTTCCACCCTGGGTTCGTCTTTTGCGTTAAACTTTTTAGTATTAACTTATGACCGATTTTACTAGGAAATAATAAAACGTACTACAAGGAGAATGGAATTGTAATTTTATTTATACAATAATAAATATGGTAATGGGTTTTATGTTGAACAATTTACAGGGTTGCAAGATGGTTTGGAGAGCCACTTCCCCTAATGTCGTGGATCAATTAACCAAATTGTCAGCGTAATAAAGAGAATAATAAAAACTCATACTTCAGAAATAAAATGTTTTATTACGTAAGTCAATGGGGTGTTTATGCCCTTCTTGACCTCCCACTTCGGCGCGACAAAATAATAAAACGTGACATAGCCTGTTGCGTAGATTTTATTACTAGTATTGCCTGATACCACTACTAATTAGTGGTGGCTGCTCCTTAAAGATTCTATTACGGCTTCGTCAGAAAAATCAATCACGGGATAAGTTGAATAACGTATTTATCTGCGATACAAACTTCGAATATACGCCAACGTTGAAAACTTACGCAGTCTCTGGCAATGTGGTAGCCTCTAACCATATCTATGGTTTCGTTAAACATTCAGGAACTCGAGGAAAATCCAAAAGCAATGAAAGTTTCGATTTTGACAGAAAAATAAAAATGTTTTATTGTGTTATTCCACCTATTCTCATGTTGCGCTTACTGATTGAATTCTCATATTGAAGCATGTCCCTGCACAGCTGACTTCATGCAACTGCAAGGTTCGAAGGAAGAGGCCGCCCGCCACTAAATATTTGTTATTTACGTTTTGGGTTAGTGATCTGCGCCAACTGCTGAGGCCAAGCGCTGAAAGCGCGGGAGGTGGCTGTGATATCCCTCCGCTGGATGGTGAGATCCTGGGTCGACCTTCATCAGCGAGCGGGGTTTCCCACCACTAGGTATCTCCTACCAGTGTGGCACCACCCCAACTGGGAACAAGCTCTAACCTTCCCAACTGGTCTCCCGAATAGTGTAGTACATGTCTGTGTAAATGTGGGTAAGTAAGGGGTGAGGTAGGACAAGGAAGGGGAAAGAAAGATCGCGCGTGGTCTGTGACCCGTTTGATAGGGTACTGCCCCGGCAGTCCGGCTAGCCTAGTGGTGATCGGAGAAACCACGGAAAACTACCGATCAGAGCAGGCGGACATTAGAATTCTCCTCCAGGCAGTGGTCTATTTTTTTAATATTTAATTTGTTTCAGTTTTGTTAATGTTTTCAAATTTTTAATATTTAATTTGTTTCATAAAATACGATGGTATTTTATTTGCTTTTCTGCGTGCTGTGCAGGGTGCGTGCTACTTTTTGGAAAATCATTTTGTAAGGTTTTATTCGGAGGTGTCGTTCGGCTGAGTCCACGCCTTATTATCAAAGCTAAGAATAACGACCCGTTCATGTGATTTCATTTATTACTCTTTAGTTAGATGCATTGTTTTAAAAAATATTTTTGTTTTCCTGAACACAATTGCATCTTCCGTTGTCAACGTAAAAATTGTATTAGACAAAGATTAAAATCCCGTTGTTGGCAAATCAGTTGTACACTGCAAGCTGTAGTTTGCTCTTTCTGAAGAGACAAAATGTATGCGATTATTCGCTCCGTAATTTGCAACCCAACGGCTACTTTCTGCTACTTCTAACACTACTACTATCACTTGCAAATCCTACCATTGAAAATAAAAATGTAGAGGGTTTTGGTACACCTATTACTTAGTATTATGATCTTTAATATGCCCAACCTTCATAATTTCCTGTTCTAAAAGTGTCCGCTCAATGCAAAATACTTTTTCTTGTTCTCCCTTGTTGCCTCGGAATTGAAAAAAAATTACAAATTCTTTCGACATGAGAGTTGATCTTTAACTTTGGCTTGAACAATAATGATTAGTCATAGACGTGTGAGTCAACTCAAGTAGTGAGTCAGTTTTTTCGCCTTCAGTTCGAAAATCAAGGAACAGTATGAAGTTACTTCCATATTAAAATCAATCAAAAGTAACTTTCTCTGCAAACTTTTTAAATATAATCTGTGTGCACTCTCATCAATTTAGAACATATTTTTAATTTTTGAACTAACAATTTGGAAATACTTTATTATTAAATTTTCTGCTGTAATACTAAGAGGTTCGAACCAACTATGGAAAATATGAATTAATTTACTGTTAAATCAGTCGAGGGCGACTCCAAATTGAATTTGAGTTAAATTTTAACTAATGTTTGTTTAGATACTAGTAGGTACGCTGATTTTGTAATATTTGAGTGTGTCCTTTAATATATATTTAATTATTGTATTGTTAGTCAGTTTTGCCTATTGTTTTATCAACATAACATTATTGTGAGCTAGTTCGTAAATTCTAATTTATTCACAATATGATTATATTTTTATTCATTCCTTCTAGAAATGGAAGAGCAGAAGTATCGTAGTTCAAGAGTTCTGTAAATGAGTCGTTCATCAACGCCGCTCAACGCAAATCACGAACTCTGACGGAGTTTGGTCTCCGAGGTAGCAAGTTAAGGGGGCAGTGGGATTGGGTTGTGTGAAAGTGTATATTGTGCTGCTATTACAAAATGTATACTGTTTCAAAAGGGCCTAGTAAAATCGTTGCCAAAACGAGAAGAGGTAATTTATTGGGAAAATGTGGGATAATCATTGTAAATTACAATATATGTATGATCGTTATTGGTTACGAAATTTCTATGTTAAATTGTTTTTTTAGGAATTTCGCACTCTCAGAATTTGGAAAGAATGGAAAATTTACGCGAAACTAAAAGGCCATTAGATGTTGAAACTACCCAGGTTGTGAAGTAAGTATATTATTTAATACTGATCCGTATTGTTGGTTATGTAAGCTGATGAAATTCGAACTGTTCTCTCACGTTGAGTGGAAAAAGCTGAATCATCATTACAAAACCATACATTTAAAATTTAATGATCATTCATTCCCATTTATGTGGAAAATTATTTGTTATTAAATCAAAAAAGTTCCTTCAATTGTTGTTTGTTGTTTATGCTCTCTTGCTCCTTTAATATTATAAAATTATTTCTAAAATATTCCATGACATCAATTACTTTGATAACTTTATTGTAAAGATTTTCATTTACATTTTATTTAAAATGTATTGTATATTTATAAAATATTACATGAGTTTTCTATTTCAATTTTTTTAAAATAAGTAGTATATATATGACATTTTCATGTCTTTGAAGTTGTAAATAAAGGTAAAGATTAATGTGTTTTCAATTTTGTTATTAATTGTTCAGCATAGTAAGGAAATTTTGAAATGTTGCCAATTCTTCCTTACATTTTTATAAAATAATGCTGCAAGTTAATTGTGTTACTTCAAATGCGACAATTTTTTAAAAACGTTTTATTGTTTGTTGGATTTCAAATGTTAATGCAGATATTTGGAATATTATTTGATGTTTCATTTGATAAGTTCTCTTTGTATATTTGCTTCTTCACAAACCCGTGTGTTCATTCTCTCACCCTTGCATTCCAAGGCATTGGCACATTCCGTAAGTTTTATTATATTAGTGTTAATAAACAGGCAATGTAACTGATTGCTGTAATGTACTATAAAAATTATATTTGTTATAATGCTCTCGTATACTCATTATACTATAAACAATTCAAATAGTTGCATACCTAAGCTCCTCAGTAAATAATGTCATTTAATGAAAATGAATATATGATCTTTTTTTTCTATTAGCTATCAAATAATTATCTTGTATCAACATTGAAATATATGTAATGGTATTAAAATTGTAATAATTTTCTAAAATTTATTTTAAAATGTTACAGTAGAAGCTTGATAGGATACAATTGTTAAGGTACATGCCTTGTCTTCATGTTCTAGCATCATTGCAGTACATAAAAATGTGATT
Source organism: Teleogryllus occipitalis (assembly GCA_011170035.1). Lineage (NCBI taxonomy): Eukaryota > Metazoa > Arthropoda > Insecta > Orthoptera > Gryllidae > Teleogryllus > Teleogryllus occipitalis. Next base: position 34,865 of record BLKR01009659.1, read on the forward strand.
GTAGGGTCTGGTAAAAGTAAAGGAAAAGAAACTTCTATAAGTTTTCTAACATTGATAGAATATAAAAGGGCATGAAACATTATCTACAACAGTAGAAAGAAAACTGAAATTGTCCAGGATTTGTGCAGTCTCATCATTTAAAGTCACTGTAATACTTAACATGTCATTTAACTGATCAGATTTTTATTCTTCAAGAAGTATTTTAAGATTTGTTTAGGGAGCAAGTATTGTGCTCTTTCTTGTATGTTCCCAACTAGCTAGATAGAAGAAATTGATCTTTAAATTTTTTTGATGCAAATGAACTCTTCCATGGTAAATTGAATCTATGGTATGCTGAATTAGGTTTCTTTGAGCTTCTACTGTAATTATGTTTCTTAAATATTAACTTTAGTTACTAAGAAAGGTGTAGGAAAGTTGTGTTCTTCATTGCAGTAGCAATATTAATAGGCAATATGTTTCATTCGTTTCTGTCTATCTATTAAAGTACCATTTGTTCTTCCACTTATGAGAATATCTTGCATTTTATAGACCTAAAAGCCTCTATAAAATAAATAATTTTATGCTATTAGTCTCTCTTTGTGTTCATTATTGATACAGAAATTATATCATATGGAAGTATTTGTTGGTGGATTACCACTATTAATAATTAAATATTCTGTAGTGTAGCTTATTAAAATGGTTGTTAATGTTTTGAAAATGTTTGTAGTGTGCCAAAGCCTGTTTTCCATTGTGTAAATGGGAAAAGATCTAGTAACCAGAGAGTCCAACAGGAGACAATAAGTCCTCAGCATGCTGAACTCATCAACTTCATTTATGAATGTAAGTAATCACAGTGTGTCGGAACATATACACAATAATTTTGGGCATACACTTCAACAGATCTATTAAGTATGCCTTAATCATGGTCTGAGATTTGTGAAGCTCATGAAGAGATGCCATTTTTCTCTTTCATGATTGGAAGATTGTGTTAATTGTTTCATTCATTCATTTTGTTTTCTAATTCATAAATTCAAAATTCAAATAGGCCTTGTCTTTTAAATTTTAATAATTAATTTTTTTGATGATTTTATTTGATTTCAGCATGGGATAAAGTGTACAAGGAATTCGAGCAAGAACCTTCAGAAAACAATCACAGTGAGTATTATTGGTTTTTGGTTCAACCTATTTGAACTAACTGCTCCACAAACTTGATGGACAAAAAGTGTTCCATACAATGTCAAATCAGAAGAAAAAACATACCAATATGTAAACACAATGGTTTATTGTAAAGAGATTCTCAAAAGACCATAGAAAATTGCCCTTTTCTAATAGTTGTCAGATGTGATGAATTAAACTTTATTATCTTAATACAAGGGAAGCATAATTTTATGCAGGAATTGAATTATAAGCAATTTATTCTTTTCTGAACTTTAGTTCAGGAGTGGAATTAGATATACTAGTTATGCAACACTAAAGTGAATTCAATGACAGAATTGATATAGCCAATCTAGAGCAGCAAATCTCAAGCTTTATTTTGTCTGTTCTGATAATCGGACTGACTTGAAGTCTGTCTTTATTGATAATCTGAATTGAACATGAGATATACTTTCAGGAAAATTTTGCATCAATTGGTTAAAGTTCAGAATACGGTACACCCTGAGAGAAGTGCGGCGGCGGCGGGGGGGGGGGGGCGGAGGAGGGGAGTCTCCTTAAACCCTCCCTCAAATTATGCTAAGCACTCTTATAGAAATGAAGAAAACTTACCTATAGGTAATTTTTATGGCTCGCCCTTCATACTATGTCCCCGCCGCATTTTAATGCCCAAATTACTTTCAAAGGCAAGTTTTCTTGCTTCGCTTGCTCACATCCAAGTCACGGTGAGGCTCGGTCCTCCGGCCCTCACAATTACTATAAACAACCTTGACCCTCTATCCACGCATAATTACCAATTTTCTTTTATAAGTAAGCACTTTATAAGAAAACCTCAAATTCAAACTGCTGCAATGAATTTGAATGATAAAAGCTTTGTTTATCATAGAGGCACACACCACGATCGCAGGCAGCACTATTTTCTAATGGAGCTCTGTCAAGGCACCAGAGTGAAATTACCTCCCCTAACTTATGATGTCATGACCAATTATTATAATCGTCTAACCACCCCTTGTCCTATCCACTGCGGATTTCCCCCTAATGGGAGCATTGGGAAGTGCCGGTTTAAAGTACAGTACTATCTTCTATCAGTTTTTTCAAAAATATTAGAGACTTTTTTACATATGAATGGAAACGTTTCTCAGTAAACACAACGCGCTTTCAGATTGCCAACATGGATTTAGAAAATGAAAATCAACGGAAACAGCTATATTTTCTTTTCTTAAAGATGTCGCCTCATCATTGGATCAAAACGAGGCACCTATTGGATTATTTTTAAATCTCTCAAAAGCTTTTGACGTCATTGATCATGACATTTTACTTTCAAAATTACCTTCATATGGAATCCATGGTATTGCTCTAGATTGGTTATGTTCATACCTTAAACAACGATCTCAGAGAGTTGAAATACCTTACTGGAATGATGGAACATTACGTACGCACCTTTCCGACTCTTTGCCCATTGCACGTGGAGTTCCTCAAGGATCGATTTTAGGCCCTATTCTGTTCCTACTTTACGTAAACGATATGCCCTCGACGATTCGAAACGGAAGAACGGTTCTCTTTGCAGATGATATGAACATCCTTTGCAATAAAGAAACCGTAAATAGTACAATATCAGATGTTTCAAATTGGTTCCGAAATAACAAATTAATAGTAAACGAAAAGAAAACTGTTTTAATGCAGTTTTCCATTTCAAATAAACAATTCTGTGCTCCATTGAAAATGAACAGTGTACCATTGACTGATGTTAAGGCAACAAAATCTTTAGGTCTCTCAATTCAGTCAAACCTTAAATGGAACGCCCATGTAAATGAATTGAACACAAAATTAAGTTCATTATGCTACGCGTTCAGAATTCTTGCAAATTCAGTCAGCCTTCATACTGCTCGTTGTGTATATTTTGCGAATGTTCATTCCCGCCTGATATATGGCATAATATTCTGGGGAAATACATCTTATAGCTCCCAGACTTTTAGATTACAAAATCTAATTGTACGAATAATAACCAAATCCCACCCATGTGATTCATGTAAGCCTCTCTTCATTAATCTAGGAATTTTACCATTACCTTGTCTGTTTATTTACGAATCAGGTGTTTTTTGTCAAAAATGACTTGCTTAAGGGCGGGAATATATTTTCAGAAAATGCCGATGTCTATTACTATAACACTCGACGTAGAAATCATATTCATCAGGTGACAGTATCAACAGCTCAATACAAAAAATTCACATACAATACATGTACATTATTTTACAACACTTTGCCAGACGACATTAAACGATTAAATTCGATAGAAAAGTTTAAATCTCAAGTGAAAACGTTTCTGCTGCATAACTGTTTCTATACTATTAGAGACTATACTGAACATCACAAGGAAAGTAACATTAATCTTAACAGTGATATTTAATGTATTATTTACCATTTTGACTGTATAATTCTAAACAATATGTAACAAGTATTGTACTGCAGCCTCCGGGTCAATGACCCCCATCTCGATCAGGTTTTTCGTCCAGTTTCCCTGATCCATTGAGCAAATGCTGAGATGGCCCCTTGTTTTGCTTCTGGACATAAATGTAACTTCATTTTCTGTGCACGTCTTCTAGAATTCAGTGGGAAATACAATTATTGAAATTATCGTTTCCATGTTGTCGCGACAGGAAGTATTATTCCAAAGGACAACATGGATAAGAGCCAAAATTTATTGCTTATTTATCCTTGAAAATAGATTTTATTTCATGGGAGAGTTGTGTGTGTGTGTGTGTGTTTTTATTGTTGTTGTTATTATTATTATTATTATTATTATTATTATTATTATTATTATTATTATTATTATTATTATTTAAGTAGTATATGACTTAGTGTAGGGATCACAGAATTTTGAAAATGTGCACACAATTCATTTTTCCCCATAGCACGTCATACGCAGTTAGTTTGAACTGTTTTTTTGACGTAAAATAAATAAATAAATATATTTAGCTTTTTGAATTGCAATACAAAAAAAAGACCAACATACATATTTTGCCTTTTATGTACTTTCAAATTTTTGACATTGTTTGTTCCATATGTTCAGACCAGTCACCTTAGTTGCAATGACACCTACAGGCTAGTCAGTTATCATATTCCTTTCATGATAATAAGAGGGGTGTATTCCATTGTCTTGGAGTCCCCACCACATAGCACACCCAACTGTATTGATGCAATAGTCACAACATTGTGAAAGTTACTACTATGATTATCAATGAAATGACAAAATCCTCTTTTATTCATTCTTTGAATCCTTTTGGTACAATAGTTCTTTTTGCTTTGAGTTCCAACCTGTATCATTCTATCTCCTATCATTTACATTATCTAAGAAATGTATCATGATATGATAAATTTCAAAGTACAAATTATTAGTAATTTTGGTAAGATTTTCTGTGAGACAAAAATTAATGAAAGATTTATTATTCTTCTGATGTGTGCTGACAATGAATTATCATGGAAGACGGAGAAATATCATCAGGAGGTCGAATGTTTTAATTTCATTTGACTGAAAATTTAAATTGTAGTCATGTGTTTTACGACCACATAAGTTGTGATAATTATTTATCATTTGCATTTTAAGATTACTGTAAAATTATAGTCAAATATATTTCAAAATGATTGAAGGCGTTGTCATTGTCAACAATATTATTTATTTCAATAAGAGCAGCTTTCGATGGCTAAGCCATCTTCGATTGCTAAGCCATTATGTAAAGGTCAACTACAACTCACCACTAAACCAATATCAAATATATTTTCCAAGATTCAAACTTTTATCAGAAATGTCCCATTTTCTGATGGTAATTTTCACTTTTTCATTTAATTTCTTTTCTTTCTTTAAATTTATTTATTTATTCTTCTTTTGGTTCAATTTTTATGAGTAACTTTAAATTTTTAAATCAATAAAATCAGGAACAACTTATTTTTCTTTATAATAAAATTAATCGAGTTACCATGTAATTTTTTGGGGAAAGCAGCCCCAATCTTGCTATCCTGAGATCTGACCAGTATGAAGCTAATGGTGCTACAGAATGGCACAGACTTTCTCATAGTAGTTTTCTTTTTCTTTGGTGTGGACTGACTTTTTTTTTTTAAGGGATTTTCATTGAAAAATTTGGAGCTGTTTTTAAGAAAGCGTTACTGTTAATGCGAAATTTTAAGCTCTTTTTTCACAGGAGCTTTTTGAGTTTTCAAAAAACTTCATTTAAAGTCGTTTGAAGCACTTTAACTCAGAAATGCAATAGTGTTTACAAATCACTGAAAATGTGCATATTAATGGCATGAAAGATATTTTTAAAAAATTTCATTTGTATAATTTAAAAAAAACAACGAAAGTATACCCCAAAATAAACTGTATGTCATATTAAACAGTGCAATTAGCACTATACATTGGGAAGGTGTGAAGAAAAAATGTGAAGCCCTTTTTGTGAAATGGGCTTTTGAGCGTTTCTGAAAATGTGGAATTGTGTGCTTATTTCATCAGAAAATTATTGAGTTTTTGAGAAACTTTTTTGCATTTAAAGTACATTTTCTTTAAATAATGCCATAATGTGACAGAATCACCGCCAAATATTAACGACATGAGAGACAAGGGCAAAAAGTACATTTTCGTAATTTTTTTAATGAACAAAAGAATAGTGCAAAATGGCTTTTATGTCACCTTAAAGAGTACATTCAGCTACAATAATTTTAGAGAATTTTTTATAGCCATTTTCAAGAAAATCCTCTTTTTGTTATTTTTTAATATTGGGCGAAAGCTACTAAAAGTTTAAAAAAAAAACGTACATGACCTTAATGAAATAACTAATTATGGACTACAGTTTTCATTTAAAGAAAAAATCTCTGTCTTAAATTTTGTAGTTGGAGGAAAACTGGAAAAAATTCAACTTTTTTAAATTTTCGAATATTCAAGAGGTAACCCTGAAAATCTGTCCTAGTCCACCATTTATAAGTGTATTTAACTCTATTCTAACAAGAAGAAAAAATGTGGAGCCTTTTTTAGAAAATTTTGAAAATGTCCCAGGGGCTTCATGTAAAGTACTCCCAAATTTTAAAGAATATTTTTCAAAACCCCAAAGCTTTGTCTCAATCCAGATCGTCAGGGGGAATATCCATTTGGAAAAAATCCTACGTATGGTTTAGGCCAGGGGTGTCCAACTTAGAAGGGCTTATGGGCCATGTATCAAATTCAAGTTGTCTGCACCGTAATAAGATGTTTTTTAATCTAACTACTGAGATTATATGAAAATAAATATATATTAGATATGACTTTTATTCAACTTACTTAATGATTAACATACATACAATGAGATAATTAATATTTCATTTTATAAAAATAAGATGAATTGTGTAATTGTACTATGAGAAGATTGAGGGTGTTCAGCTTCTTTCTCCAATGAATTATGTCCACTTTCAGCTCTGTTGTAGCTGGTCTCATTAAGTGCCTAAATGTAGAATCGGTGAGGCTAACTTCAATTTTAATTTTTAATAAAATTCATCATAAAAAAAAAGACTTTCACAAATGTATGTGCTGCCAAACATTGATGTCATCCTCAGCCAAAGGTCGTGCTGGTTAGAAAATCTTTCTTTATGCAAGAGTTTGAAAAAGTCAGGTCCCTTTTCTTGCTTTGTCTGAAAGAAAGGATCCAATTGCAGATCAGAGTTTGTTTTTTTGATCATTGAGATCATAAGAGAGAGATCTTATCATTGAGATCATAAGTTTTTGTTGAAAATTCGCAGTTTTTTCCCACAGCATTACATAACCTTCTCTGTACTAAATATTCCTCCATATATACGTACATATTCAAGAAAGTATAAAGAAAGGTGCATTGTGAAGTTCCAGAAGTGCTTCAACTCTAATCCCCAGAACTCCAGATCTTCATCTTTAATCCCCAAAACTTTTCACATTGCATACTGTAACTGAAGTTTTGTTAATGATAAAAAGTACTTAGGAACATCATAAATCTGTCATTTGTGAATAAATGTCAAATAGTTTATTTGCTTTAATTCCATGAACTTAGTTACTGAACCTAGCAGGGTTTCCTGTGATTACACTATTGTTTAAATAAGTAATGTTTTGCATTCTAATTTCTGTGTCAACTAATGTGACATTGTGCACATCACCATTTTATTCTGTGAATCAAGGCATAATTGTTAAGAAAATGCAGCTGAAGCTGTTGTGTAGGGTATTAAATCATTATAAGAAATGAACCTTTAAAGAAATTCTTATTTTCTTGAAAAATTTAATGTTTCTTCTTTCCTTTCATTTCCATTGTGATGAATGCTTTGTATGGTGATTTTGTATTTCAGATTCTCAGCAATGTATTGTTTACCATAATGATGGGGAACCCAGTCCAGTGTTACAAGGTGGGTTTTACTTTAAAAAATGTGAAAATATGTCTGTAAATATTATTTTATGAAATATGTTGTGTATTTTAAAAATATATTGCATGTATATGTTTTGTTTGTATAAATCTTAAAATCATATTTATTTTGCAGATTTCAAGCCATTTGATTTGGAGTCGTGGTGGGGCAAACGTTTATTCAACAATATTACAAAGTCTATATAAAATTAAATTTGAAATGAACTTTATCAGGAGAGTATTTTATTGTAAAGGCAGTTCATGCTAACTGGTTAGCAAAACTGGTTCAGCCCTGTGCAGCATTTGCCAACTTGAAATATAATCAAGTGAAGTAAAGATTTGACCATTACCCTTGTATCTGGCATCTTGTGACTGATTATCTGCTTTATTTACTGAAGCAGTATGCTGATGAGTGTGGGTGCGAATTGTGTTATTGTGTGTGGAAATAGTGAGTTACTTCGAATGTTACAACTTTTTCCACAGCAATTGCTGACTTTCAATTATTTTGAAAGCTAGCCATCCTTTATTCATATAAAATTGTCATATTCGTATATTTCCTATGATTTTTAAAATGGTGCATAGATTCTGGAACATTCTACAAGTGTATAGAATAAAACTTTATTACTTATAGATTTTAAAATTTTGAATCTCCGGTGTAATATTAATAACTAAGTAGCATTTGATGTTTTTACAACCTTTGTTATTAATAGATGTACAATTTCTTAAATTAATAGTGCAATGTGCAGGATATATTCATAATATGAAAGATCATATTTTTGCATAATTCTCTGTTCTAAATGAATTTTGTCTCGATCGAGTGAGAGCCAGATCAAGATGTCGTGGTATTTCATGCATTGTTGGTGTATACCAACAGTTTTCTGCAAGTGGCTGCTGGTGTAGTGTGATAGTAAACATGTGTAGCAATGCTGTTAGCAATATAGAGAAATTGAAGGTATGAATTGATGGCAGCTGGTCAGAGGTTCATGTTTCATTGTAGGACCAAGTGTGGATTGAAGATTACATATGAAAAATCAGCTACATGTTAAACATCACATAAAAGGGCACAAGTAATAAATTATGCCAAAAACAGAAATGCAGTTGAATCTTAAGTTAGCAGAGGCCAGTGCCTTAAAGCAGATGATGTTATTCAGGTTGTGAATATTTGAAACGTGCAAGAAATTTTGAGAGTTAACAAATAAAACATTGAAAATATGCAATACCTAATATTTAGCATTCATGATTAGGTAAATGAATATAAGAAAGTGTATGTAAATCTATTTACATAATAGAACTCACTTTACATACAATAGTGTATGGCTTCTAGACTCGCTGCATTTTCTGAGGCACTTTCAATGCAATAATTCATGTCATTATCTTCTAAGTCAACATAGGGAAGTCTTGTAATTACATTTGTTGAATTATAATGTTACTTATTGTTAATTATGTTTATGTTTGTAATTCAGCATATATTTCTTGTTAAATCCATTGTTCTGTTGTTGCAGTTTAACAGTGTATGCATTGTTCAATGGTGGTGAAAATAATAATTCTTGAGATTTATATTGCATACATGTAGACTGTATGTGGTGATGGTTGACATGAAGTTATTAGAAAACAATTCTGTTTTTATTCATTTCTTTTATTTTTGTTATCCTAGTTCTTATGAATAATGAATATCATTTTTACTCAGTTCCTGAATTAAAAAAATAAGCACAGGATGCTTTATTAATTTAAATTTATTATATATTTTTACATTTTTCATAGAATTTTGAAGTACACTAGCTGAACCTGTGTGAAAAGTTTGCTAACTAGAACTCTTTTGCGTGTTTTGTCAGCCAGCGACATGTTACTTCAGTTGATCAATTCATGGACTCGCAAATGATTTCGCAAATCATCTCATCTCTTAAAGTAATTGGTCAAGCTGGCATATTATATAGAGAACGTAGGTTTCTGCAGTCAGCTCGACAAACATTCAGCAGCCAGATGGTTGGGCATGTGCCCCATTCTCAAAAAATGTCTTTAATTTTTTGAAATACAAATAAGTTAAAGAAAGCGACTACCATGAAAAGAATTTTAGTATATTGAAGATGAGCTTCAGGAAAAGTACCCCCGAAATGGAAAGATCCATATGAAATTCGAGGAGCTGTGGAAACACGTAGATCAATTGGTGAATATTCATTTTGCTGAAAAACCTGTGTTTAGGCTCTAGGAAAGATTAATAGGGCCCTACCCAGGTCCTAGATGGTGTGTAAGATGTGAAGTAGTCTTCAAACTCTCTCATGGGAGGTCATGCTTCCTCGAGCTAACAATACTTTGTATTTTTTTTTTTTTAAGTATTCAAAATAATTACCATATGTAGATATCGTCTCGTCCAAAACGGTATCCCTATTAAGAATACTCATAAATTTTTTATTTCAAGCATACTATTAAAATATTTCAAAGATGTTAATGGGGTGTCCAAACTTAAATAGTTCCCCCTGCCATTTACTTTGTGGATCTGCCTCTGTGACTACCTGCCCTGTCAGCTCAGCAACCAACCTGCGAACCCATTCCAGGTTGGCTCCCAATCGTCACGTTGCTTTGCCACCCCAGCCTCAAAAGACTACACTGCCTCCCCCCTTACAGCACTTATGCGTAGGACCAGCAGCCCCATTGACTTTGACTCATGACCTGCCTGGTGTGGGAGGGAAGCTTGAAATGCTCGCTACAGAGTCCAGTACAGAATGTAATAGGTGCTTGCAGCCATTTCCAAATTATATTTTTTCAGAATATTAATGTTTAGAGCTAAAATATTTGGGTTTGAAGTGGTTCCTGCATGTTTGTGATCCATTATCTTCAATTTAAGACTATATTTTGGTCACAGCCAATTGTTTTTGCAAAATGTTCAGAGAAATCGTACTTCCTATTAATACATAGATTTTTCAGCCTTATAAATATAACTTCAAAAACATGCTTCATCTTGTCTTTTTATTTTTTCATACTTTCACAAAAAATCTTTCAAAAGCAACAAGGACCTAAATGTTGACAATGAATGGAGTAGGTTCTAAGGGAATAGTTGAAAAGTCTGTTTAGCTTAGGTTGTTGATGCTGAGGATCTTTAGGGACATTGAGACCATAATTAGTTTTAATTTCACATTCACATCATATCTCAGGTGCAGATTCTGCAGACTCTGAGCATGCAGCGTAGAATTAAGAAGCAGCAAACGAGTAAAAATGTAATAGAATGTTCAAGATCTCATCCTGTAGATTGTGGTGTGAGGAATGAGACTGTTGGCCTCAAAATTTTAGTTTTTAAGTTCCTAAAATGCTTCAGTTAGGAGTTATTTAATGATATATTAAAAAATGTGACCAAGTTGCTGGTGACACTTGACATGAATATTTTGATGCGTGTTTTAGAAAAATCCTTTTATATTTTTAAAATCAAAATGCAATTTGTCCTGTCTCCATGAAATTCTCATTCTTCAGAGACCTCATTTATAAAGGTTGGTTGCATGTGAGTGCCAGAAGAGTTATCTATACTGCTGAAATAATATCGGAGACGATTTTTCTGATTCCCTTAAGAACGTATGCTGGCTGTTAATTCATGTGTCAAATAACCTTATCCCAGAAACTTACGTTGAAAACATATTTTTTTAAAATTTATTTATTTATTTTACATCAGAAAACAGTTACAACTGCATATGACGTGCTATGAAAAGCAAATTGTGTGCACATTTTCAAAATTCTGTGATCCCTGCACTGTCGTATGCTACTTGAATTTTGAATGAATGAAGAGGAGGAAAGGAAAAAAAAAAGCTCCCATGTATTAAAAATTATTTTCAAGAACAAATAAGCAATAAATTTTGGGCTCTTATCCATGTCTCTGGAACAACATTATGTAGCCATTACTACTGTTCTAAAATTAAAATCAAATAGAAGTACCCAATCAGTCAGTTTGAACTCTTTGCTTAAAATTTCTTTATCCAACTATTAAAAGTTGTGGGTTTTAAAGGATTGGAGGCAGACAACTTCGTAATAGTCTGAAATTGGAACCAAAAACTATGAGGTAATGAGTATTCATATTGACTGTTTTGCCCTCCAGACTTTCCCTCTTTAGATCATGTAATTGCATTTGGTGGCCAATGTTACTCAAAAAGTATAAGAAGAGTACAAGAAGTGAGGTTCAGAAACAGTATCTGTGAAAGGTTTATAGAAGCGAACGCCAAAACTGCATCATTTATTAATGTAGAATTCATCTTATAAACAATTCCAAACTGAAAAGGTCATAGAATATGAATATAAACACAAGGAAGGAAGGGCATAGCAGAACTGCATAGAGCAAAGAAATTTTGCATGAAGATATACTCCACTAATAATTAAAGATTTTGTGTTGTATATTGCTGAGATTTGAAAAGAAGCAATAGCAGCAATTCAAGTGTGAAAATAGATGCCAGAGATGTCAAATTGCAATGCTACAGCACAGAAAGGAAAATATTTTAGAAGAAAATGTTGTGCGAGACAGCATTGGCAAATGAGAGAAAGAAAAATCTGGCACAACTTAATTTGAAGGTGGCCTCTCAGAATTTGTAATTGCAAGTTACAGAAGGAGAGGAAGAAATGACTTAGATTGAGATGCATGTTTAGCTAGATGCAGGTATCAGAGAAGTCTATCACATTTTTTACACCAGCACTATTATTAAAAATATGCAAATTTGTAAATTGGTGTCTCCCATGAAAGGAAGTGATTCAAATTGTAAAGATTTAACATTGAAAGAAAAATGCTTGCAGTCACGGTTTCCTAAAAAGTAAACCAATAGCTTGTTATATGATAATAAATATGTAAAACGGTAAATGTGACAAATCAGATTACGAGTTAGTATTCTGAAATTAGGTTTAGTCTTCTGGGGTATTGGAATAAGAATAACTTACTTAAGACATTAATGAAATATTGTTATTACTTTGTCCTCTTCGTATTGTAACACTTCGAACGTTTAGCCTGCTCATGGAAATACCAAAGTTGCATAATATGATGGTTAGGCCTACATGGCTTCACAAGGAAGTCAGTAAACATTTTTCAGTTTTATTTTCACAACATTTACAAGATTCCACACATTTCTTTCTGGCATTAGAGAAAGTGAAGGAGAAAGTCTTAAGTTGTCTATGACCAAGGAAAGCATATTGAGAAGACTCTTAAACCACATCACTGACAAATGAGTTTATAAATGGTATCAGGAAGACTAATCAAAGTGTAGAGATTTGTCTCTATTTGATGGAGTGCTAATATTTCTTGTCCAACAAATTTTACATATTTAAAAGGATTTTTAGAGGATCAAAACTGGAGTCATTGATTATGAATGATTAATAAAGGGGTTATAAACATGTTATTTGTATTAACATTGCAACAGATATCCAAAAAATTTTAATTATGTGGAGATGTTAGTTTTTCGGTGGAGTACCACTATTTTGTTGGCAGGCTTAGGATTTTATATAATAAATACAAAATGGATAAAAAAGTATGCAAAATCTTAATCTTTAAAAAAGAAATCCTCAGAAAAATGTATGCCTATGTTTTTAGTGTTGTATTGAAATAATCATAACATTTTCAGTTTTGCCAATTCACAAAATTATATGCTACCTAACCCAGTAGAAGAGGGATTTTGAAACACTTCAACATTTGTATTCTCATAATTGTTGTTTGTCAAATGTAAATAAAGCTTAAATTTTTGCTTTCCAGATATCATTGTCAATGTTGAAGGATTACTATACTTGTGTTAGTAAAATATTTTTTTGAATTATAAACTTACAATCTATTATTTTTAAATGATGAAGCATAGAGCATAATTGAAATAAAACTTCTCAGGGTTGTTTTCCTGATGTACTTGAATGTAACAAATTCTAACAGTGCATTACTTCTCAAGCTACACAATATCCACATTTTAAAATATATGAAAAAAATGGTATTATAATTAATGAACAATTACTTGTGTTTACCTTTAATCTGGGCAGTAATATGTATATTTTGAATTAGCTATGGAGTTTTGTAATGTGGAAGAAAAAGATTTGTAAGTACTTAGTGCAAGATGAGTAAGAACATGAGGTGATGAGAAGAGTAAAATAAACAATATTTTATTTGAGAAGACATTTCAAATGAGATCAATTTATGACTGATCAAATTAATACACTAAATTGCTTTTTCTTTTTGCAGTTAATTCCATACATTGAATATGAGTCTTGCTCTTGATGAATTTTTTTTTTTTAATGCAAATTTAAGATAAAGAATTTTGGCAAACCCTGAAACTTCTTTGTTTCCAATTAAATTTTTTTAAGCTGGTAGAAGTGTAAATTTCCATTAAATATTGTTCTGAAATAGTAATTTTGAATATCCATTCTATAATTTATAAAATAATTTTATTTCAACCAGAAATTTAAAAAAAAGTTAGTTTATAGCTACTAAAATTAGCATAACAATTACAATTTCATTAAGAACTGGTAAAAATATCAGTTGAGTAATAGTTACAAGTTATGTCAATCTTATTAACTGTCACTAATTTTTAGTCTTGTTTTGATACTTAACGATTGGTAATTTGATAGGATACTGAATGCAATCTTTTTCCCTTGCCTTTCACATTCATGTGACTCCAGTAAATAGCCCTACAATGATCCTAAAATAGATTCTTAAATTTTTACAGTTAATGTTTTTTTGTTTGTTTTTTTCCCCCCTGAACTCGACTGCCTCTTAAATAAACTCTTATTAATGAAGTGAGATCACACAAGAAGAGCATCAGACACCACATGTGAATATTGTGAAACCATCCATGAACACGTTCATGGTAAAAATGCAAACAACTCTATTTTCAAAGGGTTTTTTAAGTGGTACTGACAAATAAAGGCATTTAACTCTAATATTTTTAAATGATGTTGAAGAGTGGGATATGTAAAGAAGTGTTTAGGTAAACTTACAAATAAACTTCCACATATTTCTAATGAAAATTAGCTGCATAAATTGAGAAATATGCCCACTGAAGCGATGGAAATACAAGAGGCTAAAAGGAACGGGACTATTGGTAAATACTTCTGATGATTAATTTTGAAAAATTTACATAATTTTTTTCGTTCGTTTTTACAATATAATTTTTCGATTAAATACTTATAAATATTGCTCAAGAATATTTTAATTACTGCTATTATTGAAAGGGATATCGCAGACTCGTATTATTTCTTTCTCCAAGAGTTTAATAATCTCGATTTATTACTTTTTGTCTTGAGAAATTTATCGAACATTTTTATAATGAAACCATTGAACCATAGGATTTATTTACGTTTTTCGACTGTAAGAATTCTTTAACTCATAATACCAGATTTCAGGCATAAAAATCAAGATCAAGGACATTTGGCAACCATGCATGTGCGTCGAACATGTTGGTATCATCCACGTGCCAAGGAGGAAGACAAGATCAGGAATGCTGCTTGCTTGTGCAGTTGCAGAGCGCTTCTGGTTGGATAGTTTAGTGAAAACCGTGAGGAAGCGTGAGACAGGGAGGATCGCTGACCAAGAATTCTGTGTTGCGGTGTGTCTAAACAAAGAGCATCATTGAATGTGTCTTGAAAGTTCGATTTTCGTTTAAAGGAACTTCATTTTTGAGATATTTATTGTGTTAAAAATCAAGATTGTGAAATCGTGGTGTGGAGGCGTCGAAAGAAGGAATTGACATTTCTCGAACGTTTTCGCTTTCTAGTTTTGCTGTTCTGTTGCGAAAGATCTTCACTTAGTGTAGAAAAACGTCAAGTGTATATTGAAGATGGGTTGTGTAGTTCACATGAGAAGAAGAAGCTCTGTTACTGCAGTAAGCATTGTTGAATACTTTTATTTTGGTTTCTCAATGTTAACTAAACGACACGAGTCCTTTAGATAATACAGAATGATGTAATACGTATTAAGAACGAACAGAATAAGTAATTGGCTGTATTATGTGTTCGAAAAAACGATACCATATTAATTTTGCTTATGAAACGCGATAAAATTGACCTCATCAAGTTTTTGACAGTTTAGATATTGACAGAAAAACATTCATCGACGAAATTGAACGCACGGGCCCAATTTTACATAAAAGTTTAATGCAAAGGGGCAGCATTTCACTAACCGTAATCTCTGATGCAGTTTTCACACTTTTTTTTCTGCCTGACTGTCATGCATTTCAAATATACGTAGGGAAAAAAAACCAATTTCGTAGTTTCTAACTATATTGTATGTTTCTTTGCTTTACCCTGTTTTGTTCTAGTAGGTCATACTTGTTTGTTTTAAGAGTGCATTTGACAGTGTTGATACAGTATGCATTTCCTAAGCCTTTTGAACATGTTGCACTGCATTAAATGCATTTTTTTATTATTGTATGTTTAGCATGTATGTTTTCTTAAAAATATTTTTGAAGAATTTTGCGTTCTTTAATAAATTTATATTATCAAAAGTGTGTAAGATTTACTGCTCTTCCTTTGTTTGAAGATTGTAGTTCTGGTTTGTGAAATGCAGAGGTTAAATGGGTTACTATATTTATACCATAATAAATGAATTAATTAAAGGAATAATATACCTGAGTTGTTTGTCGTTTTCTCCTAAATTGAGATAATTACTTTTAATTCTTCTTTTTTTATTATTGATAGGTTTATTTTTATATTGATGTTTGTTTGACCACCATATTAATGAACAAATTAGATTTTAAATCATCTTCCCATGCAATATTTGTGTATTGTACTTCCATGTTCAGTGCTTGGAGACATTTTGCAATTTTACGAAACTAATGCTATTGTAACAATAATATCCTAATGTCAGTGAGTGAAATGTGAGGAATGAACTGATACCATGTTCTTTATGAAACATACATAATTTTAAAAGTCCAAAGAGCGATATATTCATGTCTGTTTACTCGATATTAGTTCAACAAAATTTCAGAATGTTTCATAATGAACATGGGGGTGTGTTTTTAACTCTATTTATTTGTGTGAATTACTGCAGATTAACAGGAAGCTGGAAGCTTACTCCTAGTGTGCTGTCCTGCAACACATTCCTGAGAACTTCATGCACCATCTAGTCTGATTAACATCTACATTTGATCAAATCGTAATTTCTACATTTCCATCTTATAACAAAATGGGTTCTGCAGAGCCTGATCGGTCTCTTTCTTCTGGCATATCAATTCCACAATGGATGAAAAACAAGATAAATGATAGGTGAGGAATTTGATAAGTAATTGTGTCCATTGTAGTGATATAGTACTTGCTAAGTAATTGAAGTGCTATCTATTTTAATTGTCAATTGAAATTTTGTGCTGACTAAAATGAAGGATTTCCATTAGTATTCCGCTTTGTATTAAAGTCATTTTTCTAATGAAATATTGTTGAGGCATAATAACATACCAAATAATCTTCGGTCTGTGTAGAAAGGTTACATGACCTTCACCATTAAACAACAGGTGTTTAATGAAATACTTTCTATTGAATTTGCAATAGAATTAAAAGTAATTTGAAGAATTCATGAGTAGAACATAATAGAAAAATATACTGAAACTTTTATAATTTTTTATGCAAGATTTACTTATTTGTATTTTGTTTTATAGGTATGATATTGAAGAAACTTTCTCTCCTCCCACTCATGACGATACATTCTTTTACATTCGGTACCCAAAGTCTGCTAGAGCTCGCACACCTGAGACAAAGCGTATTGTGGAAGAACCTGCCTTGACTACAGCCGTTCCAGATTTCTCTCAGCATACTCTTCCTTGTCGTCAGTTCATACCATCAGTTTCTATGACAACAGGTAATATATATATATATATATTGTAAACTGGAGTATATTGGAAACTAAGTGTTGTGGTTATCATTTTTATGATACAGAGGCATTTTAGTGCATTCTGTGTGAAGAATATTGGGTCACTCTTTAGAATGAGTTTCAAACCACATAGGTATTTTCTTCAGAAAACAAGATATTTGTATATAGTGATATTTGTAATTGGGATCAATTTCCAATTTTGGGAGAATTTAAAGTGTGCTCTGATTTCTTATTTAGTCAAAATCTTAAATTTAATTTTTATCTAATTTGCATTTTTTTTTGCTTCAGACATCAAGGGGTCGTTTACAAAACCAATATCATCTCGCGTGAAACCACAAGATGATGAAATTGCTGGAGAGAGTGGGGCTTGTGGAAAATCTGTTGTGGATGTTGCAAAGCAGATGATATCTGGCAAAGTTGTAAGAGGTTTCAGTGTGGCTGGTAGCAATGACAACCTCTCAGTTCCTTCCAGTGGCTTTGACCCAGCTAAGAGACGTGGAAGCAGATCATTGCCTGCTAGCCCTTTGGGTTCACCGTCTCAGTCACCTACATCATCTCCTCGAATACACAGAAAAGTTGCTCATCCAAACAGATTCTTCACTGGCACCTTCCAGGTTCCTGATAAAGGTAATTCTACAGATGATTCAGGTTCAAATTTTGGTAGTTGGATTTGGCCTGGATTTTTGGGAAATCGTGAAAATGCATTTTCATCCACCAAAACACTAACAATACATGAAGAGCATGGAGGAGAAAAATCATCTGACGAAGTAGATGCTGTCAAGAAAGAGACTCAAAAGGTTGAGAGGTCTGTTTCTGTTCTTGTCTCTCCCCCAATGCCAGAAAAATCTTCAAATTCCACAGTTGCTGTTGGGACTTTGTCTTCTGAAAAGCAAAAAGGTATAAAACTGCAACCAAAACCATCAGAACTTCGAGAAATGAATTTTTGGTCTCCAACATCAATGTGAGCACAGAAATGAAATACTCTTTCGTAATTTGGATTCTGGAACACTCCAATTTAAAATGAACTCTCTTAATGTGAGCTTAGCATTATTGATGTGACAACTGTCTTTTGATATTTGTTTTGTAATGCACAGTGCAAGCAGTGTCAACTATGAGATTGATAGTTGCGAAAATGGTATTATAAAATAGTGTTTCGTAGATGCAATAATTTTGTCAAAAAATATTGAGTCTCACATATTTCTTAAGTAGAAGATCTGTAGTATAAATTATTATTTTTATGAGGTTCATACACCTTTTTAATTGTAAAATGTGTGTTTATATGTCAATAATACGTGCATCACAGTGAGATTGGAATTGGTTTTGTGCATGTTTTATATATTCAATGAGTTTTTCCTTCATTTCTTTTCTTATGGTTTTATATTTTTGATTGCTAACAAAAATTAAATGAGATGTTATTTAGAAATCATGATTTGATAGATAAATAGTTCCTTTTTTAGTTAACACTTAAATTTATTTTTAATTACTAAGAGCCACCTTTTTGAAGCCTGTCTGCTTGTTGAGTTTTTCCTTTGTACTGTAAGACAAGTATTGGAATCAATTCAGTTAATTTATTCCTAGTGTACTTAATTTTGAATCGCAATTAAACCTGTTGAATGTAATGCATTGATCTGTATATGTTATAAAGCCTTTTTTGTTTCAAATGCTTATTTTGTGTGAAATAAAACCATACAAAAGTTTCATAAAATATATGGATCTTCCTCTTGTTTATTAATATTTCAGAAAAACATGTTTTTCCTCAAAATATCTAAGCACAGTAAAACTAAATTAAATGGAGATTACAGAAGAGTTGCTTTGTGAAACATATGGGGACATTGAGTCTCAAAAAAAACTGAGTTGAGATGCCCTCTATGCTAATGTAGCACTATTCACTTGAAAGATGAACACAACACTGATACCATGATGAAAAAATTGTGTACAAAGTACACAATACTTTAACCACTTAACTTACCAATTTAAAGTTGGTCCAAACATTTACAATTTTTATTTGAATTAATATTTTATTTATACTAGGAATAGAGAGGGTTGACAATCCTGTTTAAAAATTAAAATATTTTAACGCAATGAGGAAGAATTAAGAAATACATTTTAAAAAGCCAGAGTATACTCGTTGAATTTCATGTATATTCACACACGTAGGAATAGGGGTAAATTAGGAATGAATACTTTTTAATATGTGATTGTAATTAAATACAAAAATTGGTAAATAAGATTTAATTGTATGTGTGTATATGTGTATGTATGTATGTATGTATGTATGTATGTGTATATGTATGTACACACCTTTAAATATACATGCACAATCCTGGGAATCGATTCTGGGGTTGCGTCAAGGAACGCTAGCTCACTAGCCACAGGGGTGACTTATATGTACAAATTAAAATATAAATTAAATATTATTTGCATGCTCTCTAATGGACTCTGTTTAAACTGTTGTTAACAAAGTACATTACAGCTTTAAACTTCCATTTAAAGCCTGAATATAAGATTTTTACAAAAATTATCAGACTTTAAAAAACATGTGTAAAAAGGAGTGAAAACCCTGAGTGTACTTGGACCTGTACACAAAGATAAAGTGGTTAAGATAATGAGCCTTGCATGTGAAGAAAGGGGGCAGTAGATTTTCAACTTTCACTGATACACTAGATTGATTCTGGAAGAGTAGTTCTATATTTTTGGAGATATGTTCTTGAAATTCAAAGATAAAATTTCCTGGTATGGTTTTGATATTTTTACATCAAATAAATGATATAATTATCATGTCATTGTATGGAGGTCAAAATCATTCTGTTAGAAAGTTCATCTAAAGCACATAGAGACTTTTTGCAAGGATAATATGTGATAGCAAATATATTTATAAATGGGCAGAAACTGCAGTACTTCTCTTGTGCTCTTCTGAAGTGGATTTTATTGGATTGTTTGTTAGTCTCGAGAAAATTTTAATATGTAATTTCAAATACATCACTTTATGTAATGTTGACACGTCTTTGGATGTAATCTGGAGACTTGACTTCCAATTTAGTTTGATGATTTTGGGGCATTGTACCATGTTTAATTTACACAATTATAATTTAAGTATACTTTTTAATAGAGAGCAGTTCATTCAGTAGTATACACAGGTTCAGATTATTCATACTCACTTCAAGTTCTTATTGAATGGAGCTTATAAAAACTGTCACTTCAGACAAAGAGATAGAAAAGCTGAGTTTGTGGATGAAGTGGAATACATTTCAAAAGGCTATTTAACAAAGTTTGATTAACAAATCACAGAAAAAACATTGTAATTGTATCTATATTATAATTTTAAAACTAATGGTGGTACAGAATGGCACCGACTTCTCATCTCATTTCTTAATTTTTTAGCTTAGGCAAGCTTTCGGTTTTGCCTCACCCTCTTCATTGCCATCCACAAGTGCCTAAGAAATATTTTTTCACATTTTCTCAATTTTTCTGTCCCCTATTGGTGAAATTGAAACATAACTTTAAGAATATTATAGAAGTGTAAAACGTGGTGCTAAATGCAAATTGTCATTTAAAAACTTGGAGCCATTTTTAAGAAAATGCATTTGTGTAAATTTTTAAAATCAAATGAATATATCAAAATGGTGTTTTTGTCTTGTTATTCAGAGCAAAATGTTTAGAGGATAAAATTGGAGCCAGCAAACAAAATTTTGTAAAGTAATATGTCTAAAATAATATTATTATTATTATTATTATTATTATTATTATTATTATTATTATTATTATTATTTTGTTCGATGAATGTGGGTAAACTACAAGCATACTTGTTAATTCTATGTTAAATCTATTTCCTCTTTTTCGCGTCGTTTCTCTATCAGAGGAGAAATATTTTTAAAAAATTGTAGTCATTTTTGAGAAAATATTGAGGCTTCTTGAATAGTACCCCCAAAATCAAAATATGTTTCAAATTCAAGGGGCCGCGACATCAGTCAGATCGATTGGGGAATATCAATTTTGGTGAAAATCCTGCTTGCGGTGTAGCAGCCAGCATTGTTCTCAGATGGGCAGACAGATGTGGTTCCGTCAATCGATTTTTGGTTATCAATAACCCACCAAACGTGTCCGCAGGGACTCGTCAAAAACTGTAATTTCGATTTATTTTAATAGACCCCAAAGCGACTTGTGTGCATAAACAATCGACGGAATTCGGGAAGATAGCGTTTATTACGCCAGAGATGAACTGTGGAACAACCGACAGACCGGAATAAATAAATAAAGTTTTTTTAGCGTGGCGAATACGAACATGATTTTTTTTAAGCAAATGAGAAGAGATCACAATTTTCGGAAACGAAGCGAAAAATCCTAATGTAAGTAACAGTGTCAAATAAGCCAAACGGGACAAAAAAAATAATAAAATATAGAAAATATAACCAAAGAATATTTAAATGAATTACGGAAGGGAGCGGGATCAACTTCTACAAAAATTTAATGGAAAAATGAACTTACATTTCAAAAGTAATTGACGAACGAGGGAGACAGCAATTATTTTTTGAGATTGAAGAAAGGGACAGCAACAGAAACGCAGAATGACGGTGGACTCGGTGTGGGCTGCATCGCGGATGAAAGCCATATTGATTTTAGTTTCACAAATGTGATGTGTTATGTTTAAGTGTTGCAAGAAAGAACAGTATGTTTAAATAAGAGGAAGTATGAGTATGGAAATGGAATGGATTTTTACGATGGAAAGATGGCCGGCGAAGCACATGCTGTTTTTTATGGGACCGGCGACGACTGACGTCAGGGAAGTGAACATTTAATTCAATTTAGCAATATGACAAGGCCAAGAATATATCTAATAGTAGATAAAAATATTAAATTTCAAAAGTAAAATTGCTATAAAGAAGGAATGCGCCCACGTGTGAATGATATTTTCTTTGTATTTTTATGTATGCATATGTGTGAATGTTTATTTTTTAATATCGTGTTTTCAGAGAAAGAGTATAATATTTTAGTAGTGTTAGTATTTTCCTTAATGTGTTATGTCATAGCAAGTGTCGGCGGTGAGGTGAAGTAAGGTAGTTGTTTTTAATGCAGAAATAAACGGAATTGCACCGGTAAATGCGGCGACAACAGTCAGTTTTAAAATCGTTGGTGTTTCATTTGAGTTTTGAGCAAGAGAGGAGAAAACCACGTTTCCAACTCCTAAACCGATGATAGATTTCACGTTTCTCGTATGGGATGGCTCCGCGAACTTACACCCACAAACAAATTTTACTGAAAGCGACGGATTAGTTCTAGGGCGTAGGGAAATATTATTTGCAACTCAGATAACGAAAACAGCATTATTTGGCAGTAAATATTAATTACGTGAACTAAATAGAACCGTTGCCTTCACGGGTAGCTCATTGGTTAGCGTGCTCGCGTTCCATGACCCGACCGCCGCGCTGGTTCGATTCCCGGTCGGGCAAGATTGTAGTGTGCGCTTTCCTTGCAATGTACCAGTATATGTTGCGGACGCGTGACGGTGAGAAAGCGCACTTCTCAGGTTAACAAGAGCAGAGTACGGCGTAGGGATGCCTATGTGCTGACCACACGTACCCCGTAAACCCATGGCCGCAAGGCCGGGACGCCCCCCCTCCCCCTCCGAACCCCTAGTCTTCGTCAGAGGATATTGCGCCATAGTACATACAAATATAATCGTTGCAGTTGGCCGCCAAACATGTGGTAAAAGAGAAATATTCTTTATTTATTAACAAAATCGCATACTCTATTCCTAGAACGTTACCGAAGGACGTGTTAAGAGGAAGTTATTTACTACTGATAGGAACAAGATTTATCCACTTTCGTTGCCAGGGCCCAGCAATAAGAGTTTTTCTGACGAAAATTTCCAGTTTATATATATATATATATATATATATATATATATATATATATATATATATATATATATATATATATATATATATATAGACGCACACGCATCGACTGATACAAACAATTATGTCCGCCGCTAACTGTGACGAAACTGACGAAACAGCTGACTAAAATTTTCGTTTGGAGCAGAATCCCGTCCTGGTCATGAGATATTCTTGTTGAAATTGCTAGTTCGGCAGTGTCGCGCGCGTTTGAGCGATTTCCTCTTTCTTCCTGCCTTATCTCCCACTGTTGCTTCAGAGCATATTCAGTGATTGTTAGTTCAGAATAATATTATTTGTATGGCAGCAGGCGGTAGTAAGTTACTAGGAGTAAACGAATGGAAGGTGTAAAAAGTGATATTTACGAACTTGAGAGAATAGAAGAAAGTAGATTAAAAAATCAAACGTATGTAAACTACAAATGTGAAACAGTTAGGTCGAGAGAACAAGGCTATGGTTGCAGGTAAGGCTATGTAATAGCATAGTAATGCATTAATAGTTCATTGCGAAATACTGTTGTTTCGTGCTATTATATGATGAGTATGCATGCTATTACTGCTCCGCTGTTACAGGTGTGTCTGGAAATGCGTAACATCCAAAATTAGCTTAGATGTTACAATGGAATTATATTCTAAGTTCCTAACTTTCGGAACAAAATACGAACAAGACGGTTTTTTACAGGAACTAGTGGACGCATTGTCGCATTGCAAAGAAACTTCCACGACTTCCGCAAGACAATGTAGGTTACAAAAGAAAACCCAAAGGGAACACCTACAAATATTGGTTATCCAGCTCCGATGATCACGTTCAAGTATACAAGACTTCGTTTTATCTTCTTTGGCATTTCTGATGACAGATTACAGGCTAAGGGATTTGCTATGTTCCGGTAAATCACCCGAAGATACGTGCGGAAAACTGACCTGCTAATGCAAAGCCAGGTGAGGTGACATTAATTGATCGTATCAGCCGTTTTCCAGTTGAGGGACATTATACAACTGAAGGGTATAAATACTTGTTGTCGGAACTCAATATAAAGAAAATGTGGAAATTGTTTTCTACAGAACACCTTAATTGACAGTATCATACTGGTTGTACTGGAAAATATTTAATGAAAATTTTGATTTAAAATTCAGTCATTCCCAAGTAGATACTTGTCTCTGTGAACAATTACATGTTAGAATAAAAAGTCTCGGCTTAAATGACAGAGCTAAGCGTGTGGCCGTAGCAGAATTTCAGTATTATAATTACAAACAAACTCCTGGTGTGGTCAGGGCTAAATATTGTATTGATGGTTTGCAAGAACATACCTTCAGACTTGCGGAAGGAAATCTAATTCCTGACTTTCCGACAAATTCATCTTTCTTGTCTGAAGTACCAATGATTAGTGACGAGAAGATGATCGATTTGAAAAATATTCGAGCCATAACTTCCCCACGATCCACAAATTCAATCCTTTTACGCACTATTGAATTCCAAACCCATTTATGTGGATCAAGAAAAGTAATATATGTTATATTTGATAGATATACTTGTGGAAAAGTTATTGTAATTTATTGCACTCTATTACATAATTTGTTTGATGCAGAAACCTCTCATGTCCAACGTGTTTAAATTTTTAATATCTTGGAACTGAATATATCTAGGTGTATGAAAACTCGCAAAACACGTCTACTTTCCATCCATTTTACATAGGTTAAAGTGAATTTCCATTTTTTAAACTTCGGGTATAAAGTAATTAAGTTTTTCCTTCTCCTGAAAACTCGTGGAGAGTGGACATGAGGGGTTTCTGCACCAAGCGATTCAATTAT
The DNA here is from genome assembly GCA_011170035.1 of Teleogryllus occipitalis. Lineage (NCBI taxonomy): Eukaryota > Metazoa > Arthropoda > Insecta > Orthoptera > Gryllidae > Teleogryllus > Teleogryllus occipitalis. The sequence goes on from BLKR01009659.1 coordinate 59,880, forward strand.
CTCCGTAGTCATTGGTGACATGATATTTATAAATTAAATAATTTTAATATCTTATAAATATCAGACTGATAATTCCAATATTTATATTCGTTGGCGTGCAATTTGCGGAAAAGGTAGGTGAGCGGGCGCATTGGTGGGAATTGAGCATCGCAGCCAGCGCGACTTGACAATTGAGGATCTGTGGTTCATTAACGAAGAGCAATGAAGTTTTCTACGGAAGAGGCAGTATTTCTTTAAGACACGTTCGTTCTCATTTAGCTGGTTTTTTTCTATGTAAATCATATAAAAATTGTTAAATTTATTATACTATTTATTATATAGTAATTTTAATATTATATTTAATATATTTTATCATATAGTAAATAAAAAACATTTCAATTACACTTCCAAAAATATGTCCAACTCAGTGTTCGCAGAGAGTATTGATTATATTGTTCAAGAATTTGCGAACCTCCCTCAATTCATTAATCTTCGAAATTTAATTTTGAACGACATGAAACAATATTTTGAAGATTCTCTATCTTCCGTATAGTGAATATGTAGTACTTTTTAGTAGAATAGAACCACGAGTAATACCCCCTGACGTAAGAGGCGACTAACGCCTTACCCGAATTATTCCTTTCGTGCCCTACAACCCTTCCCTTGCCGCCAGGATCTAACGGGTGGACTGAGTAGCTCCGAGGCCCCTGGTACCCATCCTAAGTAATTCCGTCCTTTGTTCCTTCGTAGGGTAGGCAGAGCTCTTAGCCCCGTGAAGGCTGTCTGCCTAGGGGAGGTCAACCTAAAATATTGCCCAGTACGCCCGAAGGCTGTGAGGTGGCAGCCCCACAATCGAGCTTAACCTGCGCTTCGCTCGTAACGCGGCCAGGGGATATACTAAATTACCGAATCTCTCCTTCAAAGAAATGGAAAATGCCGGACTACTATGACAACCAAAGCAATGAAAAAGGACAAGAGTTTGGGATTAATGAAGGTAGCTGTATGGAATATAAGAGGGTTACGTGGAAAAGAAACCTTGTTAGAAATGGAATTACAGCGCGCTCAAGTAGACATTGCAATCATACCTGAAACCAAGAAGTTACAAGGTTCAACAGAATTTAAAGAATATAATTTAATTTACTGTGGAATAGAGCGTGAGAAGAGAGCATCTGCTGGTATAGGAATAATGATTAACAAGAAACTCAAAAATAAAATGGATGTGCCTTCATAAATGAAGGAATGATAAAATTGAGATGCAAAATGAAAAGAGGTCACCTATCTATTATTGGTTGCTATTCACCTGAAGAAGGAAGAAAAGAAGCTTTATGAAGAACTTCAAGATGCTGTTGACAAAGTCCCGAGAAATGATTACCTGATTGTTGCTGGGAATTTGAATGCAAAAGTTGGAAATGCCTCAATCAGCGGAATAGTGGGTACAAATGGAGAAGAAACCTATAATAGAAACGGGCAAACACTTAGAGAATTTGTATCATTAAATTCATTGAAGATCACTAATACATTCTTTCTCCATAAAGAAATCCACAGAACAACTTAGAGTGCACGGGGAAGACGATCAATTATTGATTACGTGCTAGTTAATAAGAAAATGGGCTCTTTAGTACAAGATGTGAGGGTTTACCGAGGCTACGATTTTGATACTGATCATTTCTTATTGATATCCAAAATACTTTTACCTTACAAATATCGTTACTCTCCTGTAAACAAAACAAAAATACGAGAAGTATTTAGAGTGCATTTGTTGCAGGAAGATAGTATAAGATATCTTTACCAATAAAGAATGGATCAACACTTACGTAAAGTGCCTGAAAGTCTAAACATCAATGTGAGGTGGAATAATCTGAAACACGTCATTTTTCAAGCAGCAGAGGAAGCTTTGGGAAAAAGGAAGAAGAGAAGAAATAACCGTGGCCTAAGAATGTGGAATGAAGACTTGGCAGATCTCACAAGGAAAAAGAAGAATGCCTATCTACAATATCTTTCCTCTCAATCTCTTCACGATAAACAAGAATATACAAGATCATCAGCAATAGTTGAGAAAGAAGTGCGGCGTATGAATCGCCAGAGCTGGGAAACATTTCTTGGTGAAATGGAATATGATCTGCATGGAAGACAGACAAAACCTACAAAATATTAAAACAACTTAATAAGAATGAGAAAGACAATATAAAACTTAATTTGATTCCAGATGACAAGTGGCTTCATTATCTTGCAAATCTATGGACAAGTGAGGACCAGCAAGAAGGAGAAATAGCTTTTAAGGAAGAAATAGTTGACTTTGATAAAATTTACGCCAAAATTATAAATCAGAGGCTAGTACCTATTTCAGAGGTGCTTCTATTAGAGGAGCAAAATGGGTTTAGGAAAGGTAGGTCTTGTATTGACTGCATATTTACAGTCTCACAGATAATAGAAAAGCATAGAGAGTATAATGTTCCCACGTTCTTAGCATTTGTAGATTTAGAAAAGGCATTCGACACTGTTAATCGAACAAAATTATGGGAGGTGTTGCTAAGAGGAGGAATGCCACAACAATTAGTAATAGACATTCGTAGTATGTATGTAAACACTACTGTAAGAGTAAATACAGGAGATGAACCAAGAAATGAATACAGAATAATAAATTAAGGCGTAAGACAGGGGTGTCCCATGTCACCCATTCTTTTTAATTTATATTTTGATGACGTGATTAGGCAATGGGAAAGTCAATTGAAAACAAATTTTATCGGAAAAATTGCCTTGAATACATTACTGTTTGCAGATGACCAAGTTATCCTAGCAGACTCGGAAGAAAATCTAGTCTTTTTAACATCGCTAAAGATTTTAATTTAAAATTATCCTCATTCAAAACTAAAGTCATGGGTTTTAAAGGAGTCTTTCCACTTCCAGCAAAGATTGAAATAAATAATACCGTAATTGAACAGTTCTCAAATTTTAATTATCTGGGATACAATATAGCCTATGATCATTCTAAAGACCTAGGACAAAAACTCTCTAAATTCCTGCAGCTACTTGCTACAATGAAGCAACATCTGCAAAAGAAAGTAAGAAAAGACAGTGTTCTTAAATTCTATAGATCTATGGCAGTTCTAGCCCTCTTGTATCGTTCAGAGGCATGGACAATAAAAACTCAACAGAGAAAAAAGATTGAAGCAGCACAAATGAGGTTGCTGAGACCACTAGCTGGATACTCTTTGAGGGACCACAAGAAAAATGAAGACATTAGGTCAGAACTTAAAGTTTGCAATATAGGCCAAATATTAGATTCACTTAGATCCCAATGGTACGACCATCTTCAGAGAATGGATAGTTCGCGCATCCCTCTTCAAAGTTTTGGATACAGACCGCAAAGCAGAAGAAATGTAGGGCGTCCACGACTGCGATGGAATGAACGAATGAAACTCCTGGAGACGGAACAGGCCTAACGGCCTAATCCATGCTGTATATGATGATGATGTAGTACTTTTCTAACTTTTGTATCCCGATATCACACATCTAATTTTTAGTGTGAATCTTCGCAGCTCAAAATTTTAAGATACGACCCAACTTTCGAAGCCATTTTTCAACCATGTTAATTCTTGTGACTTGGATGATGTCTGCACAACTTCATTCGATTGTGGATCTTTAAATGATGACATTCACTGTTTTTAAAATATGAGTATTTGTTGAGCAATAACATGAAAAGGAGGAAGAATTTCGGTCTGCTGCGCATGCCTACTAATTTTCAATAAAAATAAGCTTGGGTGTTGTGGAGATAAATGAAAAGCAACATCAATTTTTTTATTTCGTAGACAGAGAACCGTTTAGTCAAGTGTTTTGTGTAGTTTTATTAGAGTTCTGAACGGGGTATTGTGATCGAAATGGATTCTTTTTCCATCTGCCCTGTGGAGTTTTTGTGAAATTTAATGTGGGAATTTTTTCTGTTGCATTATTTTGGGAACATGTTTAACCTTTAATTGGTATCGCGGTCTGACATACCGCGCTGGCAAGTTGGCACGTGTGCAACAATCACTTATTGTCGTGTCTACACGTTCAGCGGCTCAGTACCTTCCTTGTTAGTGTAGATATATCTTTCAACAAAGAGCTTCACTAGTGATTTCTTTTGAGAATTATGAAATTTTTTTGTTTGGTGCGGTACGAGATACCGCCGATACCAATTGCGTAAATATTTTTTTCTACTAGAGATACCAAAACTACGAAATATCGTGTAATTATAGAGATGATATTTCTTGCTTAACAAATTACACGAGACCTGGTGTAAGTGTATAGTAAGACCGTCCTCAATTACACCTGATGATGAGGGCTTTGAACCATTAGTGGAAAATGTATAGGAAGAACTTGAAGATAGAGGAGATGATTCTGAATATTTAGAAGAATCTGATCATGGTTTCGAAACCGAACAGGAGCAAGAGAATGAATATGAATATGACAATTCAAGCACTACCAACAATGAAGGCATTTATTACGAAAAAATAAATGCTTCAAGTGGTGTGCCTACCTTCCACTGATTGATTGACTATTTGGTGTTTCCGGACGTGACCCCCCCCCCAACCTGTCATTTTCCCCGTAAGTGTAGTTTATGTTTTCCCGAGATGTGTCTATGATCCTGAGCTGGAAGGTGATATCCAGCGCCGATCTCGTCAGCTGTTTTTCCCTAACCAGGTATCTCCCACTAATGGAGTACTGCCCCTGCCGAGACGATCTTTCAGAGTTTCGCGTTCGACTGGACCTCCGTCGTGTGTTGTATTGTAGCGCAAATAAGTATGTGTAAGTAAGGGGTGAGGATAAGAAGAGGAAAGAAAGACCGCGTGTAGTACGAGGCCCGTTTGTTAGGGTACTGCACCGTCATTAGCCTGGAGTTTATCGTAGAAACCGTGGAAAACTACTGAACAGAGCAGCCAGCCGCTAGAATTATCTTCCATAAAGGGGCTGAATTCAACCTAGCTATCTAGCGAGAGTCGAAAATCCTGCCACCGTCAGAACTCGAACCCTAGAACATCCCGTTCATAGGCACTGCAGTGACATCCATTGAAGTCCTGAGCCATCGCAGCCGGTCGTCCCTTGATATTGTCGCACCCACATATTCCACTTCACTCGTTCTCTTTCCGTCCCTTTGACCCTCGTTCGCTTTCAACGAACTTGCCCCGGTTCCCCAATGTTTTGTGTCGAAAAGCTTGCCATCCATCACCGGGACCTGAACTCGAAGTTTTGCGTCATCTTAAACCTTCATAAAACAAATTTTAATTTAATAAGTTCAATGTTGACAAATAATACGTTGAATTATAGGAATTAAGCGTGAGCGGTATCACAGACCGCCGATTCCAATTAAAGGCGTTCAAGAGCGATACCAATTAAAGCTTAATGGATCAAAATACATTTAAAAAACATGCTGGATTTATTATTATTATTATTATTATTATTATTATTATTATTATTATTATTATTATTATTATTATTATTATTATTATTATTATTATTATTCCTGCTGTTACGATATTATTGCGTGTTAAATACCAGTAGTCTCGACTTCAGAGACACGAGTGAGAAAAACGGTTCTGACAATGCAGTTTAGATATAGATGTAGGAGTCAATGTAGAAAACTGCCAAATAACGAAAACAAATTCAATATCTAGCTTAATTTCACTTTTGAATCAGTTTTAAAAGAAGTTTCATGTTTATTATGTGAGGTTTTGGCATAATGGAGCGTGACGGGGTGGGGCGGAGCGTGGCCGTGTGCTCGGAAGCGCCACTGCCTGGTGCGTGCGGGCGCAGGCGCAGGTCCACTTTCGCCTTCCACGCCGCCGCCTCCGCCGCCGCCGCCGCCCCGCGCGGAGGTCTCGGCCACTGGGTCACCCGGCAGCCGCCCGCGGGCCAACGCCGCGTCCGCCAAATTCCCTCGTGGCCAGCGCCGCCCTCCCCGCGCACGCGAGGTTCTCTGTCCCCCCCCCGTCACGCCTCCTGCACCCAGGGCTTTCCAGAAAGGCCAGCATTCATGCGGTCCTTGAGAAGAATTGAAAACCTTCGTTTTGAATAGCCATTGACCCCCCACTACGGAAAGAACCTTGTGGAGGGCTATATACCTACTTCATCCCGCAGTCAACTTTTTAAGGCCGTTTACCTACGTTCCCAAAAAGGCACAGTCTGACTCAATCCCGTTTTGTTTTTCTCCTTGGTATGAGGATTGATTTTTATGTTTCTCGTGGTCTGTTTAGAATCACGTTGATCGATTATAATTTATCCTCTTCTGTCTGTTTTCAAGAAACCTTTGAGTGTCCTTTTAAGAGCACTGCCGAAGTTGAAAATCAAAGTTTGTGGAAACACAACATGAAATCATCTATCACGTCTTATTACCTCACTGACTTAATGTACAAAATTCCGAAGATTCTGCCATGATCACCTGTTCGAGGTTTCTTTGGACTGGTGCGAGAACATCAATATGCGCTAGTTCTGAAAGCAAACTTCACTGCGTGAGCATGACTTTAACTCCTTCCGAAACATCGGATGAATGAAACAGGATGAATTAGGGCTGTGGCTGATTAGCTGGAAAGCGAGGGTGAAGGAAAGCTGATCTCAGGATACAACCGGGCGATTCCTCCTGGATGTTCCTGAAGTAACTAGTCGCCAGAACTGAAACAAGTGCGCGCGGGATGGGGGGTGAATTTTTAATTAGAAAATATTATTTGCGAATAAATTCTGCAAATTTTAACAACAATCCAAAGTCTTCATGAGTTTTGTATGAACATATTCGTAATCTACGTCTTATGGAGAAATATAATAATTGCACATTTCCCTGGCGATTTCGTTCAAGACGCGTACTTCATGACGTGTAATTTCTACTTTGCCCCCATACGTTACATACAGGTTTTACTGTTCATTGCAAAAATAAATCAAATCAATGGTAAGATCCTCCTTTCTCCTCCTCCTTCCCACCACTTTCTTCTTCCTTTCCATGTTTAGGCATGTTTGCCTGTTCGGGCTTCTTCATCTGGTTCTCGGTCGACTAGCATTTCTTCGTTCAAAAGGTCTGTAATTTTCTTGGAAATACTTCCTGGCGCCATACCCTTTTCATGTTCCTTCCTTCTTCTTTTGTAAGTTATCGCAATTTCTGGTATTGGTTGCACCCGCAATTCTTCCCTTATTTTGTTATTCCTGGGAACAATCTTTTCCTGATCGAAGAAATTTTATTTATGACATATCTATCTGGAATCTTTGTTTTTTAGGTGCCAATGTTTCCGAGCAGTGGCGTAACTTCATTTGCGTTCCTTTTCTTTTTTTTCCTTTCAAAGATATCTGTATAGTCCCACATGTTCTGTGGAAGTTATTTTTGTTGGCAATATCATTGCCTCGCTATTATGTAGTATTACATCCCAATTATTTGAAATGTCTTACTTTTTCGATATTTTGGTGGTTAAACATTTTTTTTCAGATCGTATCGTTTTATAAGAACGCCACGGTCTTGGTCTTTTGTATGGAGATTTTTAATTTGTAGTTAACGGATAACATATTGATTTTGTGGATTGCGAGTTGCAATTTATGCTCTGAATTTTGGATGATAACCTAGTCATCGACAAAAAGCATAATATTCTGAAATTAAATATATTGAATTACTGGGGAAGAGGTTTCTTTCTATTCTCATACTCAGTCGCCTGTGTATATATTTTCAATAAAGCAGGTGACTGTGCATCTCTGCCTCAGTGTGATTTCTCCTATTGATTTTACGTCGATGACAGTATGAATCACAATATCGGTGTCTTTTTACAGTCTGTAAAGTTCTGATTAAAGAATTTGGATATCCTTTTTTTTTTCATTATGCCCAAAGTTTGTCCCGGTGGAGGCGGTCGATTGTCTTAATTAGTGACCTGCAGCAGCAAAACGCTGCTGAAAAAAACAACAACATGCAAAACCTTCCAAAAAGTAGCACACACACTGCACAAGAGCAACAAATAAAATATTCTGCTACTATTAAATTGTTTAACAAAAACAGTCTTCACGAATACCGCAATTATATAGTACAGTATATTTTAACGTATCGAAACTGCATCATTGTTTTTTTATTTTCCTGTGTTCCTGGGTACCTGACGAAGCCATAAACACGTTCCACGTAGCTAAAGGCTACATAACTTTCTTTAAATATATGGGCACTTTGGAAATTAGTAATATTCCAGATGAATGCTAGGCGTCTCTAAATTAAATTCTCAACGTTTTTGTATTAGCTATTTCAAGCAAAAACCATCGTCAATACAGGATCATCCTTTCGAAATCCAACTTGCTCTTCGAGGAGTATGCGTTCTGAGATAATTCGAAGCCTTTCGTTTATTATTTTGCTTCATACTTTATAAGCAGCCTTTATGGTGACACATGGGCAGCGTACTAGCTTCTCGTGTTGTAGTTCCAGGTTCGATTCCCGGTCGAGGCAATAATAGTTGTAGCTTTCCTGTAAAATAGTCCCAGTTTCTGTAGCTGTGGGAAAGCTCAGACAGGTGGATCTTGCTAGATACTGTGATGGAAATACGTCACGTTCGTCATAGGCCACTCTTTCCCCGAAGCATGGGAATTGAACTAGGCCCAGGCATGGGGGACAACGTTAGCTGGTCGGCAAAGTCGGACTATCGACATTAAATGCCAAATACATACATTATAAACAGTACTTAACAGATTGATACCTCTGCAATTTTCTGTTTAGTTTAGTTCACCTTTAATATTTAATATAGAGATAGCTTTAGCAGTTCTACATTTGTTTGGGATATAATTAAATCAACACATATTGTACAGATGTAGCAAACGTGTTTATAAGAACATGCCTCCGTACTTAAATAGTTCCTGAATTTTATCATTTAATCTAGATAAATTTATATTTTTTATTTTCTTCAACGCATAATGAAGTTCCTCCATTTCAATTGAATCCACTCCAGGTGGATCTATTTCCTCGTTGGGTTGAACCGTACGTGCCAAATATTTTTGTGACTATTCTTTTTATTATGTTTTTTATTTTATGATTTTTTCTTCAGCTTCATCTGTTTTCTTTTGTAGATATTCTGTACATTGTTTCTTTTTATCATCATTAGATTGTTTTACCCCTCATTCCAAATCTTGAAGTCTCTTTGTCTTTTTTAATTCCCTCACTCCCAAAGCTTCATTACTTATTTGGTGTATGGAATTTTTTGTTTGTTTGTTTTTCATTTATTTAATATATTGTTGTTTTTTATTGTAATATTTATGTTATTCTGTGTTGGTATAGGTTTCGGATACTCTCTTCTTGCAACAGTGTCTTGCTTCTTTCGTATAGGCTTTTGGGATATGTTTTTATTAGATTTAGTTTTTTTCATTTTGATTACATTGGGAGTTTTATCTTCACTAAATAATGATCTGCTTTACATTATCTCCTCTGTATATAGGTGGGACTAAAATTCGTGTTACTAGTTCTGATAAACAATGACTTCATCAATGAGGAATCGATAGCTTCTTGCGGACCAAGAAAATGTATTGATGTCCTTTTCCTAAAGATGTTAGTAATTTTTAGTTCATTCAAGGGGACGAATTCTCTTAGGCACACTCCATTTTGATTTTTGTGAGTTTCTCGAAATATGCCTATTAGTCCTGGAATAGGGTCCTTTCCAACTCTAGCATTCAGGTATCTCAAATGTATGTCTCACATTATGAGTCCTATCTCCCGAATTTCAAAGTAAGTGTACGTTCTCTCTTACATACAGTTTCTTTAACAAAGAGTTTTATTAAAAGAAATCAAAGAATTCTAAAGACTTGTGTATCGCTTTCGCCTTACACGAAGATTGCGAGGACGGTAACACTGAGTTTGGAGGCCACTTAGAGGCCAGGTCGGCCTCTAAGCGCTCACTCCGTCACGCGACTAACAGATAACAACACAAAATGTGATTCCACTAGCGCCTCGAAGCAATTTGATTTGTCCTTGTACATATGGTATACAGAACAATATTCTAGCCTTCGTTCACAGTACGCTTCGCGCGATTAAGTATTCATTACTTGTAAGAAGGTAAGAATTTACTAAGATAGTTGCGTTATTAGCGTCCAATATGAAAGTATTTATTGACATCAGGAGAGTGAGCTTCTTGAAGTGTACTCAAAGTCAGTTTAATGTTTCATATTTTTAAATGACACATTTTTACTAATAGTCGAACAACATAATTTGAGTGAAAAAAAAATGTATCAACTTAATTAGCAGTTTGGTGGAGGTTCACTTTTCAACAATAGATTGTGATCTGAAATTTTAAGATTTGAATGACCTACTTCAAAATGATCATTGTTACAAAAAGTTGAAAATAAAAAGTTCATAGTACAATCACAATAGTTGATTTAATGTGATGGAAACGTTTATTTTGCTGATTTCCCCAGCAAATAAAACCTCCCCAACAAATAACATACATTCTTTTTTTTTGATTCAGTGTTTGTATAGTTATCCCTCATTATGTTGTTTCTTTTTCGATTTCTCTGTTATTAAACACATTCATCAAAACAAAAACAGTCAGTACCCCGATAATTTTTTCCAATATTCCAAATTTGCACGTTCTACATTCCATGTATAATTCTGACAATTAGCTATTGTTTTAGTTTCGATTCTTCACCACAGGGTTTCTCATAAGATTATATAAAGTTGTGGTACATGTTGTTTATTTTTTCTTAGGGAAGAAGAGGGTTGCTGTAAAATTTTTAAACATATTTCGCATATTCCTAGGAATAATTAAACTAAAAAACAGTTCTTCCATCATGATTCTCGTTCAAAGACATGCTTAAAAACTATTACGTATCATGACTAAGTGTTTGTATTCCATTGATGAAAAGAACGTTGTTTCAGGAATAAACCCTAGAGAGGTGGCTCAGGGCATCAACTGATGTCACTGCAGTGCCTCCGACCGGGCGATCCTAGGTTCGAGCCCCGACGTATGCCAGGAACTTCGACTCTAGCTAGATAGCTAGGTCGAATTTATTCGCTGTCTAGAGGAGAATTCTAACAGCCGGTTGCTATAGAAGGATTTTCCCATGGTGGAAATATGTTATTTCCACCATGGATTTTCCTAAGAATGAGCCAAAGTGACAGTTCGTTAAACAAGTGAACATCACATGTAACTCAGAGAAGTATCCCTCCGCCGCTGTTCTGCCACTCCTCTTCGTAAACTGTTTATGGCTCCTGTGAAAACATCCTTATGCAGAAGTCTAAGAGCTTCGCTGAGGTATATGCACGAACGCGAGTCCGGGAAATATTTAAATTTAATTACGTATGTGGAAAATCTCTTAATACGCTCTCACAATCAGTAAAAGAAAACTTCCACGAATGTAAATAGAAAGCTCTCAATCACAGCTTGACACACAACAGTACAATAGCCGGAAATATGAGCACCAGTACGCATCTCACACTCAAGTCTCGGTTTTAAAATAAACATGATATTTATCACACAAAAAACGTAAATTCAATGTAATGTTTATAGAAAAAATATATTTTACGGAAGAGCACATAACACTGCACTTCCTAATTTCAATTATTTCTCGTGACGCACTACATTTTCATCGGACGAGGACATCACAAAAGGAAGCGTGGAAGCCATTTACAAGTTGGCCAACTGCAAACGAACGAATGCAGGAAGGGAGTCTAATGAACTCAAGGACACAACGACCACAGAACCTTCAGTTGTGTTGCCAGCACTAGCTGTCATTTTGGCTCATTCTTAGGAAAATCCTTCTATATGATCGGTAGTTTTCCGTGGTTTCTCCTATCAATACCAGGCGAATGCAGGAGCACTATCCTAATAGACCATGGACCGCCCGCGATATTTTCTTCCTCTTCCCTTTTCTATTCTATCTACCCCTTATACACACATGCACTTCACTACCTCATGCCGGGAGACCTGTCGGGAACTTAGAGTGTGTCCCGGATGGGGCAGTGCCCTGCTAGTGGGAGATACCTAGTTGTGAAAAATCTCGTTGGCCGACAGCTAGGTTGGCTCCGAATCTCACCATCCTGCGGGGGAAGATCACCACCACCTCTCGTGATAAAACATGCGCTATACTTACGGGATTAATGACCTTAGCAGTTGACTCGCCCAAAATAATCAATAAATCAGGGGAAATATATTGAGCTTTCTTCTTGAATTATTTCACTCCTATATTGTTGGTTTTTCATGCCCTGTCTACACAATGAATTAACATATTTAATTATAAGAAAACGAAGCTTCTATAGAAGAGAATTCTCTGCTACAGAAAACAGGCACTTTCTACATACTAAACTTAAATTCTTTTTATGAATATCAGGAATGTTTAGGAGCCGACCTGGATGGTCGAGGTGGCTAAGAGCAAGTACCGACTCAGGGCTTTGGACCGAAGGGTCGCGGGTTCGAGTCCCGCCTTGGGCATGGTTGTTTGTCCCTTGACTTTGTATGTGTTGTCGCGGAGGGCCTCGCGTTCTGCTGACCCCAGATCAGAGGAGCCCGCAAGTGTGTAGGTCTAGTGTATGGTCGAATATGCGTCCCATCGGAACGTAAAGGGTAACCGGCTGTTGGCGGGATAAAAGCCCTAGGAAAGAAAGAAGAAGAATGTATAGGGAAACACTTAATAATAATAATAATAATAATAATAATAATAATAATAATAATAATAATAATGACGTATTTATTAGTGGCGATGCTCAGGAACTCATAGGACCAGTTTATCTTAGGACCTTCTCTTCTGCCCTACCACTTATTTCAATATACAGTTGAAACATTTGAGAGGAGAGTAAGCTGTAAATTTACGACTGTGAATGCAAAAAAGAACCTACACTGCATACGCCTGAAACGACTGAGTAAATCCAGAAAAACCTCAATCAGGATGGCAGCTTCAGACCAAACATGGGGTTGAGTCTACACTGCTACCTTCAATCCTAAAATAAGTGACCGTTCTCCCCAGTACTTCATTTTCATGCAACATTCTACAGTCTCGAAAAACATTAACCGAAGAGTATCCCTGGATCAACAGACATCATCCTTGATTCCATGACATTTCTGAAACACACGCCCACACAACGATTCCTCAAATTACCCGAACGGTCTATTTCCTAACACTTTTTCGCCGAAACACTTCTCCGAAAGTCTGCAAGCTCACGGGAAAAAATAACAGGGTGTCAGAACCGGACAGACCTTGTTTGCCGGGCGTAGCGGGAAGGGCGAGGGTAAGGTTGGGCGTGCCGCCCGGCCTTGCACGGGCGCGAGGGCATTCCTCACGGCCTCTGCGCGGCCGACCGCCTCCGCCGCCGCCGCCGCCGCCGCCGCCAGGCCGTCGTCGCACGGTGCCGCACCGCCCTGCGCCGCGCCGCGCCGCGCGCCGCCACCTTGGCAGAAGTGGGTTAATCGAGTAGGCTGTTACCAAATTGCGTCCCGCAGAGACTTCCAGAACGATTTCGCCGCGTCAGAATTCACGCGGAGAAAGCGAGGCGACTGGCCGGGCGGCGGCGTGCGTCGGTGCGACTCCCACGAAGATTGTGTAGACACGTCCTGCAAATAAGGAGCGTGCTAAGAATGTGATGATTGTTCAATGCGATGCCAGGTTTGTCGGCGTCTCGAAGCAATTGTTTTATGTCAGATGAATGTTAAACAGAGGCGTTCCGAAGGGCAGTGGGAGGGGGTCTCAGAGATTTTCATCCTCCCTCTCGAAGCCGTACCGCGGGAGGTGACTCAGGGCATCGACTGATGTGATTGCAGTGCCTCTCACCGGGAGTCCCAGGTTCGAGTCCTGACAGCGGCAGGATTTTCGACACTGGCTAGATAGCTAGATCGAGTTCTGTCGCTGTCTGGATGAGAATTCTAGCGACCGGCTGCTATGATCAGTAGTTTTCCGTGTTTTCTCCGACCAATATCAGTAGTTTTCCGTGTTTTCTCAGACCAATATCAGGGTCGGTAGAGCAGTATCATAACAAACGGGCCACGCACCGCGCGCGATCTTTCCTTCTCATTTCCTGTACTAGCCCACGCTTTACTTACACACACTTACACTTACACTGCACTCCTACGCATATCGAGAGACGGTCTGGAGCTTAGAACTGGGACGGTACCCCGGTGGTGGAGGTATCCGTTTGGGGAAAATTCGCTAGCCGACGGTAGGTCGGCACCGGATCTCGTCATCCAGCAGGGGATCTCCCACGCGATTAATCATGCACTACACTTACGGACCTAATAGTCTTAGCAGTTGACGCTCCTGGGAGCACTAATCAACCAACCAACGAAAGCCAAAGATCCATTGTAGTTTTGGCTAATTTTCTACTGTAACGAAACCATTTCAGAATCTTAATGGAGTACATTATAAATAACTACAAATCAGCAAACAACAATAAAGTTTAAGATCAATTCAAATGAAAAATTGTTTTTAAGGAAACTGGACCCTTACACCAATACTTCCTCTCCCGATTCACTTTGGTTTGGCCAGTGATGCGTCATATTTCCTGGTTCTTGTATAGAGGATATTTCGGAAACGAAATTACGTTTGTAATTCAATACTTTTATGGACTACGTAATGGTGTTTATGTTTGTACCAAAGTGGTTTCCTTTGTGTGACAATCGCTGAAAAACATTCTCTTCTTCATGAGGCTTCATTCACTCATAGTTTTGGTTCTATGCATATCTGAGAGTGACCTGCTACTGCAGTTAAACTAAAGCTTTCAAAATGAAGTATTTCCCCCAAAATGGCAGTTCATTCTGCTCAAGAACAGCAAATAAAATGCTCAGGGTTAACATTACAAAAACATTAATATTTTAACTAAAACCTTCTTCACTCATACTATAAAAACGTAGTATAGTACATAAGGACACACATTTTAACAGTTCTTTACTTAACAAGAAAATAAAAAAGTCGCTGTTCCGTAAACAACACGCGAATAAAAAATATTTAATGACAAGCGACCTCTCTTCTGAAGCCCTGCTGTGGCATGACGTCAGCCGTGTACAATGCAGAGACGTACTGAGTAGGAGAAATCAGCCAGTACGCGCAGTATGCTGGATACAACAATAAAATATTTGCATTTTTTAGTCAAAATCGAAAATGTTTCATTCTTTTTGCATTTTCCCCGACTTTCTCGGTATCTACTAAAACAATAGACACTTCTCAAAGTGCCGAAGGCTGCCTAGTTTTCTTTCAGATTTTCCACGCATAGATATTTAGCAACATAAATGTTTCTAAATACAGTTCCTGAGTATCTAACAAAATCCTTTCACAACGCCGGAGGCTACATAGTTTTCTTTCAATTTCTGCGCGCATTGGAACTCACAATTAGTAATGTAGACTAGTGGTCTGGGGCATCAAAAATGCTGCTGAAGAAAATCACACAAAATGTCCAGAGTAGCACGCACACTGCTGAAGAACAACAAATAAAATATTTGCGTGGAACTAATTGGAACAAATTAAATATTTAAACAAAACCGTCTTCACTAACACTACAATACCATAGTGCAGTATTTATAGAGTGCAACAGTTCTTTACATATCAAAAATGTATGAAAAACACCAGTTCCACAATGCAACACGTGAATAGCAAATATTTTATAGCGGGCCCCCTGTTCCTTGGAACCTTGGTGTCATATGACGTTAGTTGTGTCGCAGGCAGTGATGCACTTATGAGAATTCAAGCAAGTATATGCAGCATGCGAATATGCATAATAATATAGTCAAATTTTAGCACTTTTTGTGAAAATCCAATGTTTCATTGATTTTAGATTTTACCGAGTTCCTGGGTATGTATCGAAGCCAGGAGATAGACTGCCTGGTTTTTTCCTCACGTTCTGTGCGCATACGAGTACGAGATATATTTATTACACAGATGCCATACGTAGTACATAGATACTTCTATACGAGTGTATATATACATTTTGTACGTATTAGATAAGGAGTGGAATGTTCTTTCTTAAAATAATTTTTAGGGTAAAGCAAAAATTATTAAAAATTATTATTACAGTATTTTAAAACTTTTCTTATCCAAAAACAATAATTATTTTACATTCATAATATGAATTGTATTTTTTACACTGATAATATTATAAATGTTTATATGATTCAAAACATGTTGGGATCGGAATAATACGATTAATTAACTTACAATCACTCGTGAATAATTTCTTTGTTTCTTTCTTCGTTTTCTTCTTTATCCTCTCCTTTTCATTCGTCTCCTCCTCCTCCTTCTCCTTCTTCTTCTTCTTCTTCTTCTTACTATTACTATTATTACTTTTATTATTATTATTATTATTGTTATTATTATTATTATTACTATTATTATTATTACTTTTATTATTATTATTATTATTCATTTCTCTTATCTTCTCTCTTCTTGCTTCTATTTCTCTTGTCTTTTTTCTATGTTTCTAAATACACGAACTTAATTCCTATTCCTTCCATGTGCTCTTTTGTCTCCCCAGTCTTCTCTTTCCATCCAGATTAGCAAATATTTATTGGTATCTTATGTATTAATGTGGGCGGGATTATTATAATATTAGTGGGATATTTACGTATGATTTTTACGTAATGATTTTTGTTTTCAGCTAAGGTTACGTTTTTGGATTTTTTTTCCAAACGCAGACTCTCATCAAAAAACTGTTGAATTCCATATCGTTTGACAACACTGTCAAAATTTGTGTCATAAATAAATCGTTATTACTTTATTCAACATTATTTGACTACTCGCACTTTATTCAATCAGCCCTTCTCAAAATCTGTGAGAGTGAACTGACAGATCCTCCGGATCTTTTCGCTCACACGGCATATTCCCGGAAAAGTGATACATTACTCTTGTCAACAAGCGATGAACGGTTTTGAATGTTGGGAAAATCCCTCTAATCATGGTACTGCGTTTTCCTCGCGTTGGCCGGGAAACGGATGCGTAGAATCTCGGTGCTGCACATGGTTGCAATAAGGATGTACAACTTGTGAGACATCTGTTTAAACATACGCATTATTTTTTTTGTTTTTTGTTTTATAACTCCTCGTGGGGTGAGCTAGCTAGTGCTTTACCTTTGTGCTTTTGAATACAGTGTGAGTTACAATTATTTTTGACTCTCTTTAAGAAAGATTAAAACATTTTTCGAAGGCAATGCGTAGAATCAAAATTTTGTAAAAACACAAGTATTTTTGAATAAGCGTCTGTTATGTAGGACCTGTTTGTGTAAACTACTTATCTCCTTTTTCCAAAACAAATCTCGTGTATTTTATGATAAGTAGCAACATTTTAGATTTCAAATCTTAGAAAAATTACCAATCATATTTCCACTGGAATTTTGCATTTTCTTTTATATAATTTATTATTCGTGTTAACGAACTACACAAGTTGTATTCCTTATTTTAAAGAAAGAAAGAAAATTTAAAGTTTGAATGTCATTTATTTCTAAAACTTCAAGGAGTTACAAGACATTTTCATAATTATGTTAAAGAACGAAATGATAGAGAAAGTGTAAGGTCATAAATTAATAGTTTCTAGGTATTCCGAACTCTGAAGTGGAAACTATGGTCTGTGCATCTCGTGAAAAAAAAAGATAATAGTGCAAAGTCGCAATATCATGTGAAGGTACATAAAGCACGTTGCTGATAAACAAAGCTGTAAACTGCTTTATGAAATGTTTGGATTTTTAAGATGATAAGGGTAGATACACTGGCGAGGAAAAGAGAACATCGCTCGTTCCAAACTGTTCCTCACCAATCAATCGTGAATCAGCTAAAATCTTTTAAGGTGTTTTTCTCACCTTTTTACACTGGACCACTGGAAAACACAATTGCAGAACGACTTAAAAAATCTTCGGTCCAGTGTATTAACGGTTAATTATTGTTATGCAATATTCGTTATAAGGTATTCAAATATATAACTTTGACTATCCAAATTAATATATTATTTATGAAATATGATTTAAAAAATATATATTGCGTACTTCAGTCTCTTTAGTTCAAGAGTTATTCAAGACATTAACTTAAATAACTACAAAAAATCTATTTTGCTGGATCGCTGAAGTGTATCTCAGAGGGGACACCTTCCTTTTGAAAAAATTGCAACATAGCAAATGTACACTGTCAGAAATTACATTAAATTTAATGTAATTTAATGTACAACTGTTCATGAATTTTAACGTACCTTGCACATTAAAGGGAGATTAATATACCTGCACATGAAATGTAATGATTAAGTTAAAATAAATGTGGATTTAATGTAAGACAGTTAATTAAAATTTAATTTACGTACATGAAAATTACTTTCATGTCCTTTTACATTAAAAGTAATGCAGAAATTTCTGACTGTAGTATATGACTGTGCAGTTTCTTTGTAAAAGTTCTGTTAAGTGGTTCGATTACTGCGCCAGAAGAAAATTAACTACAGAAAAAAGGAGTTCTCTCATCGCAGAACACTTCTAGTCTCTGAGAATTGAGAAAATAATACGTACCGGAAGATAAGTTTAAACGTTACAAAATGAAATTTGACTTCTAACTCGACTTTATTTTTATCTGAAATATGTAATAACCATTGATCTTAGAAGTTACAGTTTTGATTCGTGTAACAAAGGTTTATGGAGATTTTGTAGTAATCGTGCTCTTAGATATATTAAACTTCCAGATATTGAAAAACTCCTCCAAACTAAAAAGGGGAGAAATTTGACCCAAACTTTTAGGTCACAGAAAAAAACTATCCGAATTATAAACAAATGCCATCCACATGACACAGAGTTCACTTCCAGAATACCGATTATCGTTCATAGGTTTGTTTTGGGACACTCACTTCAGAACTTGCTTTTTAGGGAAGAATTATAGCCCGTAAAATATAACTTTTCCGGCTTGGTCTGATAAAACAGTTCATTGTTTTGAACTTGTGAAGACCCTGACTTCAACTTTACCAAAACTGACGCTGACATCAACTTTACAACAACTGAAGGAAAACCCGAATTAACTGTTTTCATGGTCATTTTATCACTTTATTTGCGTCGGCAGCTATTTTATTTTAATGGTGTTTATTTTAAAATATGAACGTTAAATTCACTTTTAATTAAAAGGGAGCGCTTTGTTTCATAATTCCGCACTTAAGTGTCGATTCCCAAAACTCATTAGAGCTCAATTTATTTTTTTATTATTTTTTGATTTTGGTGTTTTTGATTCAATTACAAAGATTACAAAATTACCATAAAAATTATTTAAAAAAGTATCATTGTTATATTAATATTTATTAACTGTTGCCATATTGCAACGCTAAGCACTTGCCATGATACATTGAGGGTAACAACAAAACTTTTGAATGCAACTAATTAGAAATGAAACATGTTTTTTTAATATCATTTAGGCTGAAATTGTTTGTATTTTGTAATTAAGTTGTATAAAAAGACACAAAACAATCGATACAAAGCCTCACTCCCCATTTACAACACACTGTTCTCATATAGGAATTGCAGTTTCTGCCTGAGCATCTTTTTCTTTGTTCTCTTCAGTTTTTTAACAAATGGTTAAGGTTGTCCAGTTGAATTTTATCTAAGACCAGAACTATGTTGGAGAAAAATTTAGGCCGCCCAGGGCTGTTTGCTGCCTTTCCGAATCGAATAAGATGCACCTGAGAAATTTCACTTCAAAACTCTAGTTCTAATGTATCATTACCAGATCTTCTGTGAAAAATCCATGTGTATGTGATACAAACATTAATCTTCCATGTAAGAATTGGCCAGTGTCATTTCCTATTTGAAATTTGTAATCTGTAAATGACTGTATTTTGGTCCATTTTGTCAGCTCCGCCCATTGTAGCTTTTGTTTATTACTTTTCTTTGATTATTACCATTCACTAAAAGTATTCCAAAGAAGCAGAGAGCATCTTCCTCATTAATTTAGGAATAAGAGCAATTTAAGAATTGTGCGTATTTCCATTTCTTTAACAATTATCTCTAAAACATTCCTGTCTAAAAAAGTTGAATTACTAAAGCTGTTCTTTTAGATTCAAATTCTGAAAAATCAGGACTGGAAATATTTCACACACTTGTATCAACTAGGTCTCCATCAATTTCACTTCATACGCTTTCCTTTGAATTCAGTGGGTCGCATTTCGTCAGGAATATAATTCTTATTTCTGAGGGTGTAAACAGCTGATTATGATTCAAGTTACGAGGAATCCCTTTATCCTCTTCACACGAATCATCTATTAAAATATCTGGTTCTGGAGAATCAATAAAAACAGACTTGATGGTGAAAGCGCAATATTATATTAGCCTCATTTCCTGATTTTTCATCCTCGAATAGAATGTCCAGAGTTATAATTACAGTTATATCAGGTGCTAGTAGAATTGCGGAATCAACTGTGGAAAACATGTTTCGGATACCACACCCATGTATTCTACCGTTACCCTTCAGCAATGGTCCAATTCATAACATTAAGAAATGTGTATATTTTATGTAAAACAAAGGGTGTCAAGTAAAATAAAATGCCATAAATCTTTACCACAAATTCCAAGAAAAAACAAAATCTGAATTAAATATTTTTGTAGTAAAAAGACGAACTGACCTACGAAAAATACCTACTGACGCAGTTTGAAAACTTCATGGCGAATGAAGCCAAGGCTTTTAATAGATTTAGCAAACAAAGACGAAGAGAAACTGATTCTTCGGCCGGAACTCCTTCCAGATGCAGTGCAATCGCAGCAATGACTCTACGCGTTGATAAGTGTTCACGGAAAGGACACAAACAATCTCACTGTGCCGTTGACATATGGCAACGCTAGGCACTAGTGCATCAAGCATTGAGTTTGAAGAACCTTAAATAATAAGAAACGTTGCCAAAACTCAACTGATGTCTCCAATAATTCGAATTAGCAGAGCTAATACTAAATATGGTTCTTATTTACGTGTCGTTCTTATTTCTGAAATCAACAAAATTTGGAAATTTTCGTTAATCCAGAACTAAATAGAAGTAAATGACCCATCCTATAAATATCTGAAAGTACTTCTGCTGAAAAGTAATACTATTTTCCAGATCTTTTTTTTACTATCGGAAAAGCATTTACTTTTTAGCCTTGTAATACTACAAGTAACAATAAGAAAACGTTTTCATTTATTCTTAAAAAAGAAACCAAAGTAATACTCTATTAAGGTATCATAAGTCGACACTAGCACGTGTATGCGACAAAACCTAGAAATATTTACATAATCCAAAGCTTTCAGAAGAAATACCTTCGTAGAATCAAGACACCTTGTATGATCGCAAATAGCCATATGCTAGCTTCAAATCCCATAAAATTAAGCACTAAAGTTCCTAAAATTTTACTCTCTCCTTCTGTCCTCTCAACCTACTTCCTCTTTGTTTTGTCTAACAAGTCAATATCTTCAAAAGAATTAGATCAAGATTTCCTAAATATATCTTTAAATTCCGTTGATAATAAAATCAAACTCCCTGTTTTCTGCCTCTCCTCCTGCCTTCTTTTTACTTCCACAAATTTTAACATTATTATAGTAAATAGTGTTACACGAAACAAAACAAACAACATATTAGCAGAGTTGCCGAATTAGACCCTTGTAATCAATTAGGAATAAATTTGATCATAACATTCCCACCAGTGTAGAACCTACTTGTCGATCATATACTTTTTTCTTATATTTATAGTTGCATCCACGACTGGGTAATTAGCAACCTGACAGGCAATGGTACACTTGTTATTCAATATTCAAAGTAATTCAAAGTAAAATCTTTTCTGCTGTATGACTGTTTCTGTACAGTTAGAGACCATACTAATCATCAAAAAGAAAAATAATGTTTATTGTAACAAAACAATGATGTGTAATGAATTAGTTTACATTTGTATTGTATAATTTAAAAAATAACAAGACAATATACCTGTAACAAGTAATGTACTTCAGCTTCAGGGTCAATGACTCCCATCTCGATCAGGTTTATGTCCAGTTTCCTTGATCCATTGAGCAATTGCTGAGATTGTTTTGCTTCTAAACATGTAGCTTCACTATGCGCATGTTTTATTGATCTTCTTTTGCTTGTAGTGGTAGAAGTAGAGCTGAGGGTGAGTTAGTATATTGTTAGCAATGCAGAAAAATCAAATCTGCAGTTCGTTTACCGTTGCAAATACGTTTTCTATTTTTCGGGAACGAAAATGTCTAGTTTTTCAAATATTGCTAATCTCGCACTTTTTAAATTATTATTATTATTATTATTATTATTATTATTATTATTATTATTATTATTATTATTATTATTATTATTTACTTTCATTAATTTTTGAACTATTTATAGTTAAAATCTTGGGAAGGGATTCAGGTACTCAAGAAAATCTGCGCAGATAAACGTGCGAAAAACAGTAAAAAACTTTGTATGACGTATGGGGGAGAACCCCATACGTCATACAAAGTTTTTTATAAAATAAATCAAATAAAATATAATGATAGTAATACAATGTACTTATACAATGTTACTGTGTTGCTTTTTACTAAGTTATGTTGCAGAGAATTGAATATTAATAATTTTTAATTTTTTTAAAAACAATTTATTGTTGAACCCTATTCTTTTACCTTGGTAAATCATTGTTTTCTAATAATAGGTGGAAAATAGTGATATCAGTTCCACAAATAAGGCAACACGTATTGCTTCTCACGTGAGATATAAATGTGTTAAGTTGGAGTCCTCTATCCTTAATCGAGTCAACATACATAGAATAT
This sequence comes from Teleogryllus occipitalis, assembly GCA_011170035.1. Lineage (NCBI taxonomy): Eukaryota > Metazoa > Arthropoda > Insecta > Orthoptera > Gryllidae > Teleogryllus > Teleogryllus occipitalis. The sequence continues at coordinate 82,535 of BLKR01009659.1, forward strand.
TTTTTTAAAGAGTAATTAGTAGGGAACGGAATTTCATGTAAATACATATTTTTACAGAAATAAGATACACGAATTCAATAAAATGTTTGAGAGTTTACAAGACATTTTGAATGAATTGGATTTTTATTTTACATATTTTTACATATTTTGGTTTTATTACAAATTTTCACATATTTTAACTAAAACTACATATTTCTTACATATTTCGTTAGATTTTAATATATTTAAACCTTTGAAAAGGAACATTTCAGATGTGACTTTGTAATATAAGTTACTAGAATCATCTTTCTTAAAACGCAATGTACTGCCACCGCCCTTCTATGATCTGAAGACCTTCCCTGTAAATTCTCAAACTTACCCTTCACCCTGATTCTTGGAAACTCTCTCGGGTGTTTGTGAGGCAGAAGTAATTTCAAACACGACTTGTTTCACAGAGCCAATCCGTAACTCGGTCGAAAACTAACAAATAATTTTTAGAGGTCATTGTCATATCGCGTTATGGGATTTGGGAGGGGGGGGTCGTTTAACCATCCTTCCCATCTGCAATCCATTACTAGCTACACCATATTACTATTAACTTGAGCACCGGCTTTTTTTTTTCTTTTGTGTGTGTGTGTGTGGAATAAAACTCATGTATGGTGACAACTGTGCAGTTGCGTCTGTAGAGGTAGAACTATCTTTCAGCCACTCGGAACCCGGGTTAAAATCTGATCGACGACATTATTTACTCGGAAAACTTGTGTATACCAATTTTAAATACTATAATTAATTTGAATTTTAAATATTTTATGCCGACCTGGATGACCGAGGTGGCTAAGAGCGAGTACCGACTCAGCGCTTCGGTCCGAAGGGTTGCGGGTTCGAGTCCCGCCTTGGGCATGGTTGTTTGTTCCTTAACTTTGTACGTGTTGCCGCGGAGGGCCTCGCGTTCTGCTGACCCCAGATCAGAGGAGCCCGCAAGTGTGTTGGTTTAGTATATGGTGGAATATGCGTCCCATCGGGACGTAAAGGGTAACCGGCTGTTGGCTGGATAAAAGCCCTAGAACATTTTTTAAAAATATTTTTCTTACATATATTGGAAAATATAAACACGTATGTATGTAGATATTTATTAGAATAAATTCCGTTCTCTAGTAATTAACACAAATATGGCGACGGGCGAGTGAGGAGCTCGCGCGGCGCGGCTGCCGGCCGCCGTGACTCATCCCGCGCGCTCGCGGGAGCGTTCGACGGGTGGGAGGCGCCGGCGCCGCGCGGGCTGCGGGATGCGCTTCTTCAAGTTCTCGGCCGCCCTCGCTTTCGCCGGCCGCAAGGTCTGGGCCACGCGCCGAGGTGGAGAGGGGCGCCGCCTGCGCCGGGTCATCTGCCGCATCGCGAGCGACGCGTTGGCGGCCGCCCGCCCGCGGCCGTCACGAAGCCGCTCCTTGCCCCCTTCCCGCCCGCCCCGCTCCGCCACGCCCCCTCGCTTAGAGCGACGCTTCGCACCGCGCTCGAGTGCAGTGAATGCGGCTTTTCATGGTGGTTTGCGGAAATCGGAGGTGGTTTTTGGGCCATAGTTCAACGTCTATTAATGGCCTCTAATCTTCTATTAATAATCTTCATCTCCTTTCTTTGTTTGTAGTGTTATCTCCTTTTCTTTTAATATTTTCCTTTTTCTCCTTCTCGATCTGTTAGCAGTACTTGTTTTTCTTGTCCTTCTTCCTTATCCATTTTCTTTTTGTTTCATTTTTATCTGTTATTTTAATCCTCCTTGCAATTCTTCCCCGTTCTTTTCCTCTCTCTTCCTTTATTTCTTTTCTTTTCTTCTTCCTTCGTGACTTCTTTTCTAATTCCCTCTTCCTTCCAGAACTTCAAGTAAATGCTACTGCAATAAGTTCTTGAATACTTGATAAAAAGTGCTTTCATAATAAGCATTTAAGCAATTGATGCAAAAACGATATTTACAGGAATTACGTAAAATTCAACAGGACAAGATACGACTAACATGCGTTTGAACCTTTGGATATTTTTTCATTCAATTCATTTGAATGAAGTAAAAACCAATTTGTTCTTTGACAAAAGAAAATATTCTGAATATGGCCATGAATATGAATATGAAGTTTAGAAGGGAAATGTTTTTGTGAAATAAAATGTCGAAGTATTTATAATTTATATCAATTTAATACGGAATGACCTATTTCACATACTTGGAGCATCTATTCTTTATGTGTCAATTATTACTACCTTTTTCATTTTAAACTAAATTGTGTAACAGTTCAAAATGATTGCAGAGAAATTCCAGAAGACAAATAACTGGCGTTCTTTCAAAATCACAGGGATAAGTGAATGTTTACGGTCATTTAGGAGATGAGATCAGACGTGAACGCGGAAGGACCTCTGAACTTAATCCCTAAATGCAAGAAGATGAAGTCTACGCACAGAATGTGGGACCACGAAAAATAAAGTAATTTCTCTCTATTGACTATTCGGTTACGATTAATTTGATAATTTCCTCAATATTCATTAAACATGTACAAAATACTGGTCATCAATTCTTCCTTTTCTTTCTAGAAGCGAAGGTCATTTTAAATTAATTTCTATTCCCGTAATTGTTTTTGATTGCTACTGTTGTAATTTCATACAACGAAATCGTTCCTATTATTCTCCTGGAAAATAAAATTGAACGTATTTTAGTGAGGTAACTTTTTTCTTGGTTTGCATCATTTCACAAACACAAGATATCAGACGTTCGATACAAACAAACCAAGGCAAAAAACATGTTTCATTTTTCCTACGTTTCCTTACTAGGCGGGAATTCAATTTTTTAATTTTATTTTAATTTTTTAATTTTTTTTCTCGAATAACTGGTCCTTCTGCTCCTAGTACGTTTGTCCTTTAAAAGAGGTTTGTCCTTTTTTATCGCGTTTTCCTTCTGCTTAAAATTTTTGAAGTAATATTAGAAAATAAGTGTATCAGTCAATTGCTCAGTGAAGTTTTCGAGATTTCAGGGGAAGTTTATAATTTGATTATTAACAATTGTTGTTCACTAAGAACCTGATTGACGCTGTGACATCCAAACAAAATCATACTTGACTAAATTTAAGAACAAATTCATTCTGAAACATGTGAAATGACAAGCAGATTCGGGAACAGATGAAGTGTGGTAAGTTCTGTGAAATGCGCTTCGAAAACCAGCGTAACCACCGACTCCTCTGAGATGACCCAGATCTTACTTAAGGTTATCGCGAGTATACAAGTCACGCAATAATCTTAAAATAGACCAGTTTCGTTAACGCATCCCTCACAATCTACATTCCGAATGAGCCGTTTAACCAAGTTATTCGGTCCTCTTACATCTCACCTTCTGAAAATCAATAGGGATGCACTCGTAATTTATTTTGTATCACAACACTTAATGTTGTAATGCAGGCCAGAGTAAAAGGCAATTAAGATTTTCTTTGAAATGATACTTTTTTTCTTTCCTCTCAAGAAACGGTTCCGGAACTGCAACAGCACTTGTGGGATCGACTCCAGGCTGCCGTGTCTTAAGCAGGAACTGCTGATTCAGGTGACCTCCGCGGAGCGTTGACACTGCGATATCGTCGGTACGATCGACCCACGGCGAAGGCTGTTGCTTTGTAGGCGCTGAACCCGCCGATCTCAGATATACTACACCTACATGCCCACGTTATATTGTAGTATTTCATTTGCCTGTTTATTTATTTGCTTTATACGGTGTCGATTAAAAGCTGTTACATTTCAGAGGCAATGAGAACTCATGTAAACATGGAGCGTAGATTCACGGTATTGCAGATAAATCATCAATGGAAATTCTGAAAACTGCAACCATGAACATTTTAGATGAACATAGTTAGAGATAGAAAATCGATAAGTCCTCTTCTCATTAGCGACCCGAAATCGTTTAGTGCGTTAAGTGACTGACGAGTATTGTGTATGATACAGTTGTTGTATTGTTCGTTGCAAAGAGATAGTTCTAAGAAGAGCCATTGTAATATCATTCTTCAACTTGGTCCAGAATTAATGAAGGTTAATGGATTTTGAATGAAAATACGATGTTTCAATCACAAATATTTGCTTTTACTTTACTATATATATATAGCTTGCCATTCGCATAAGTCACTTTACAGTTTTTGTGAACAATCTACCATCTCAATTTATTAGGAGTTTTTTTTATATAACGCTCTTGCTTATTTCATTACTTCTTCCGAGTGTCACCAGTTGCTGGAGCCAATCATTATTCATTTATGAACTATGTACATTGATTGAATATATCTTGTTTCCTGGTGCGTCAAGTGCTTTGATCATTAGTCTCGAAAGTGTACTGCATGCTTTATCACGGGAAGAGGGAATGCTCTTTTCCGCAGGACGGTGAGATACGGCGCCGACCTACATGTCAACTTGCAGGGTTTTTCCATCCAAGTATTTTCTATCAGCGAGGCACTGCCCCTCCTGGCTCGAGGCTACAAGCCCACAAGCTCAAAGCTACAGACTAGTCTCCTGACATGTGAAGAAGTGTAGTGCAGTGTAGTGTATAGGAGTAAGGATGTGTTAATAAGGGATGCGGAGAGGACAAGGAAGATGAAGGAAATATCACGCGCGGTCTGTGACACGTATCTTAGACTACTGCTCCTGCATTCGTACGGTATTGAATAAAAAAAAAAAAACACGGAAAACTACCGATCCGATTCTCCACGTACTAGAATTCTCCTTCAGATTGCTCTGAATTCGACCTAGCCATAAAGCTAGTATAAAAAATCAGCCAACGTTGGAATTTGAACCCTAGGTCCTCCTGGTAAGAAGCCCTGGCAGAGACATCAATTGATGCGCTAAGCCACCTCAGGAAAATTTCTCAAACAACTATAATAAATGTGAAGTGTTTAGATGAATGTTCGTATTTAGAATTAATGCGATTTTCTGATTTTACAGTACCTTTGAATTTGTCTCGCTGAACGTTTTCAGTTCAAATATACTGATAATTTCCAGTGAGGATTACAATAGAACACCTACCACTCAAAGGCCTCCCTTTGGTGTCAATAAAATTGCGAAAAACCGACGTCCACGGTTTGAGCACAATACAATCGAACACATCTGCGCCCAAATTCACGCATTGTTTCGAGCGTATTAACACCAAGGAACGTGAACAGCATTGTTCCGAGGTGACGATGCTTTCAATTGTGCAACGCGTTCGATTGAGGTGCCGTCGTTGAGAATTTTCTGCTCCGGTGTCTGTGCAACGTTGCGTAAACCCGAGCTCTCCTGCAGATCGGGAGAAATGGCTATTGCATTCCTCGCTGGCCCCCGGCGGCGCTGCAGCGGTGGTGGCGGCGGTGGCGGCGGTGGCGGCGGTGGCGGCGGTGGCGGCGGCGGTGGCGGCGGTGGCGGCGGTGGCGGCGGTGGCAGTGACGGTGGCGGCGGTGGCGGTGGCGGCGGCGGTGGCGGCGGGCCGGATTCCGCACGGCCACACCCCGCGCCCGCACCCGCGCCCGCGCGCGCCAGAGCATTGTGGTTATGAAAGGCGGCCGCGGCAGGGGGGGCGTTGGGGGCGTGGCACGGGGCGGGGGGCGGGAGGAGGAGGAGGGCGGCACGCTCGCCTCTGCGGAGAGCGGCGGCGCCTGCCCGCCCACGCGCTTGGTATACCAGGCGCTACTCCTGTCTCGCTGGAAATTTATTTGCGCGAGTATTTATGGTGGTGAGAAGGAACGGAGGCAGAAAATTAAGAATAGAGAGGGGAGAATTGAACTACTTACCTTTTTTAAACAAGAAAAATATATTTTATGAGTTTGAAAGGAAAATTAACATAGTTTATTTATAGGGTAGATATTCCATAAAATAGTTTTGAGGTTGACGTTAAGCTTTACTATCTTGCTTGAAAGAATAATAGCTTTTTTCAAACATGTGTTTATTAACGCGTAAAAGAGATATTCAACTTGTCATCATAAATTATAATTATAATACAAAATAATGCATCTTATAAAGAAAAACTTCTTCCCATCGAGAATTAATTTAATATTTCTAAGTATTGACATTAAAAATTCTTTGTGTATCCTTCATTTACATTTCTACCTTCTATACATACAGTTCTACCTTCCTTGAATTTTCTGTAAGTGCGGACAGTTACAATTTATTACAATATCTGTTATTATAATGTATGTACAATATTTCGTAGTGAGTACGATTACAACGTATTTCATTCGCTCGGCAGCAGTGGTCGAGGCAACATCGTGTGCCCCGCTCAGTAGAGCCTCGCGGTCTGTGACTCGTTTACGTGTTTTCATCGAACTCAAGAAGTTTAAGTGTCAGTGTAAAGTAAGCAGTCTAATTCAGTGCATATAACTGTTCTGATTACGATCGACCTGTTTCTCATTGTGAATGGGGAACAGAAAATAAATGGCGGATGCCGAAGCCGCTACCCGAGGGCAGGCCTCTGACTACAGGAGCCAGCCCGTTGAAGGAAACCACACCGGCCGTCCAAGTTACAACAGAGTCGTTCTCAATGCCATGTACCCGGAGAAGGAACAAGGTATTATAATTGAAGGCAAAGACCACAGCACACCCCTCGAAAGGTACGTAGAAGCTTTAGCATCGATTGTTTCGCCTAGTCACATCACGTATGCTTCAAAAATTTCAAATAACAGAGTGTGTGTATTTTTGAGCAGTAAGCAGTTAGTGGATGAATTAACAGAGAAGTACAAGACTATTAATATTGAGGGCTCCTCCCAAAATATTCGGTCTCTTGTGAGTAGACAGAAACGTATCGTAATTTCAAATGTTTATCCTATGATTCCTAATGCAGTAATTGAAGATGAACTAGATAAATTAAAAGTGATACGCAGTTCTCAAGTGTCGTTTCTCAGAGCTGGTTTTGGTAAAGAACAGTTCACTCATATCTTAAGTTTCCGAAGACAGGTGTTCGTTCCGGAAGACTCATTAAGTTTGATACCTGAAGCCATACTGATCACATACAAAGGAGAAAGAAACTGGATTTACTTGTCAAGCGGTATCATTAAGTGCTTTCACTGCAAGGAAGAAGGTCATATTGCCAAAAACTGTAAAAATGTAGGAGACATTAACGTCAACCAATCGGAAGACATAATTGATAACAATGTAGCTGCTGACAACGAACAAAGAGATAAGGTTCCTAGTTACCATGAATTTCCCCCACTTGACCAGAACAAGCCTGTTAAGAGAGCCTTATCACAGATCACAAGTATTCTCAGCAACAATTCAAGTGAACTTCAGGAAGAACAATTCAACCGTCCCCAAGGAAAAATTAACGGTTCGGCAAAACAAACTAAGAAAAAGAAAAGGAAGGTATCCAAGGAGAACACCGTTAGTAGTGTCTGCAACAAGAAAAGCATAGTGGAGCAACTAGCCCCAGCGAAAGAAAGAATAGAAGAATCCAACAATGTACTAACGTACGAACAACTAAAAGACTTTCTGGAAAATACTTATGGCTTAAGTAACCCTCTTCAAATATCTCTCAGTTACACCAAAGAGACAGGCAGGCTAATTGAAATGCTTAAAGAAATATATCCATTACTGTCTGACAGAGGAATAAAATCAAGATTTACGAGAATTATGAAGAAACTTAAGGACCCAGTCCTCTCAGATTCTTCAAAGGAATCGTCTGACAACGACGAACTAACAAGCGAAGATCTTCAATTATGAAGATAAGAATTTTACAATGGAATGTGAACGGTTTTTTCACTAGATATGAATTTCTTCAGAAGATTCTAAAAGACGAAAACTATGATATACTGTGCATCCAAGAAACCAATTTCAAAAATAAGTATTATTTTAATATAAAAGGTTATCAATGTTTTTATAAAAACAGAGTGATATGTGGAAATGCCAGCGGCGGTGTTGCGATCTATGTTCATACGTCGATCAAGTGCAATGAATGCGTTATTACAAGTGACCTAGAAGTATGTGCGATACGGCTGCATTTGGGCGGTAGTAGTTTTCATCTGTGTAACGTATACATTCCTAATGCGTTTCAGCTAGAATCTCGCCACCTGGACAACTTATATTCACAAATATCTGGCCCAGTACTGATAGTCGGCGATTTTAATAGCCACAACTTGATTTGGGGATCAAGCAGAACTGATCGTAGAGGGAAAATTGTTGGTGAATTTGCGAACAATGAAGATCTTATGGTCTTGAACGATTGCAGAAAATATACATACTTCAATGCGGGTAGCGGCAACTCATCTTGCATCGACCTAAGCATCTGCACTCCAACTTTGGCCAGATATCTAAAATGGAACGTGATGGAAGACCTTCACAACAGTGATCATTATCCTATAGCATTGTCATATGATAATTCGATTATTCCTGAGGACATCTATATGCCCAGATGGATATTTAAAAAGGCCAACTGGAAGTCGTACCAAGACATCATTGCGAGCAAAGTTCAGAACCTTAAAAAATTGAACATCGACGATTCAGTGCAAATAAACGATATTGTGAATAACTTTACAGAACTTATACTGTCGACAGCGGAGGTGACTATACCCAAAACAAAAAATACTAAAAGTAAGAAGAAACTACCTTGGTGGACAAAGGAATGTGAAGAAGCGGTTAAGAATTACAAGCACTGGTTTAATGTATTTAAGAAACATAACACAAATGAAAATCAATTCAAGTTTAAATCAGCACGAGCCAGGGCAAGAAGAATCATAAAACAATCTAAAAGGAGCTGCTGGAAGGAATACATTTCATCCTTAAACAGTAAACTGAACTACACGGAGGCTTGGAAGAAAATAAACGCTATCGATGGAAAATTCAGAACAAATTACCCGAAGTCTATGTATACGCCAGACGGACAATTCATTCATGACCCGTGCGATATTGCAAATAGCTTTGGAAAGTTTTTCGCCTCCAATTCTAGTGATGCGAACCTTGCGGATAGCTTCACGAAACATAAAGAAGAAACTGAGAGATCTCCCCTAAATATGGAAGTAGAAGAAGATGAAATAGATGATTCCATACAACTGAATGTACCCATTACGCTCCGAGAACTTAAGGTCAATATACGTCAACTAAAAGACACAAGCGCCGGTCCCGACGGAATACCTAACATATTTATCCGGATGCTCCCTGAAGAAGCTATCAGTGTTCTTTTAGACATTTACAATTATCTATATTTAAACAATGTCTTCCCACAAAAATGGTCAGAAGCGGTTATTGTTCCAATTCACAAGCCTGGTAAGGACCAATTTTTAATAGACAGCTACAGGCCTATTGCCCTAACGTGTTGTCTGTGTAAATTACTTGAGAAGGTAGTGAACTACAGACTTAAATGGTACCTAGAAAAACATCAGCTAATATCGCCTCATCAAAGTGGTTTTCGCAAAAACCGATCTGCCTTAGACAGCATTGCAATAATAGAGAACAGCATCTACAATGGATTCGCCAATAACATGTTCACAGTGGTACTAAGCCTCGACATCGAAAAGGCATATGAGATGGTTTGGCGACGGCGTATTATGGACATAATAACGAAACATGGAATTAAAGGCAACATAGCTAAGTTCGTGCATAACTTCATTAAAGAACGTTACATTAATGTCAGAGTAAGAGGAGCCTTATCAGAGAGATATATGCTGACAAATGGAGTACCGCAGGGCTCTGTGCTTAGTGTGACCTTGTTTTTGTTGATAATAAATGAACTGCAGACCAAAATCAAACCTCCCGCGCTAGTAAGCATGTATGCGGATGACTGTAATATTTGCATCACTGGTAAACATCTGTCTTCCATAGCAGTTATAGCGCAAAACATCTTAGACACCGTCCTGCAGTTCTCCACTGAAGTTGGTCTGAAATTCTCTAAGACGAAATCCAAATTCATAATATTCTCCAGGAAACGATCCACTGAGAAGACTCTATCCCTGAATATCGGTGAACACAAGATAAAACAATGTAAAACCTTAAAAGTCTTAGGCCTGACACTTGACGAAAGATTATCCTGGATACCTCATATTAAAAGCCTGAAAGTGGAATGCACGAAAAGGCTAAACTTGATGAAAATCATAAGCCATTCGGCGTGGGGGGCCGATTACACTGTACTTAGAAGAACATATCAGGCGTTGATCAGGGCTAAAATGGATTATGGCAGCATATTCTACGATGCTGCAAATAAGAATATTAAAAGAATACTCGATCCTATCAATAACACTGGTGCCAGGCTTATATGCGGAGCATATAGAACAAGTCCGGTGATAAGTATGTTACAGGAAGCTAATTTACCACCCCTGGATAAAAGAAGAAGAAATCTAATTGTAGGATATATAATCAAAGTTACAGCTAACTGTGGCAACCCTGTGAACCAAATTTACCAGCTTACATACAGGCATAGGAAGAAATTATGTTTCAAAAAGAAACTACCAAAACCAATCACTGTACGGGCTATGCAAATACTAAGCACAATATCAGAAAAAATTCCCCCTCTTAAACCCATCAGTATCACTGACTATGCACCATGGACCATGCAGGACATTAAAGCTGAGGAGCTGACAAACAATCCCAAGAAGTCAAAAATTCACAACCAAGAGATAAGAGCCGGAATAGGAGAAGAAATTGCCAAATATGAGAACTACAACAAAATATACACAGATGGCTCGAAAAGTAGCAACTTGGTGGGATGTGCCGCTGTAACGTCAACGAGAGTATTATCAACCAAACTACCCGACAAGTACTCAGTCCTGTCCAGCGAATTATATGCAATTATCACAGCACTAGACTACATTCTCGAAGACAATGAACGTAAATTTTTGATATTAACAGACTCCAAATTGGCTCTGTCGACTATTGGAAATGTCTTTTATTCAGGAAACCCGCTAGCTTTAGACATTGTTAGTATGATAAGAAACTTGAACTTTAAAGGTAAAGACATAGTTTTTGGATGGATCCCGGCTCATGTGGGTATCACGGAGAATGAGCTGGCAGACAGATCTGCAAAAGAGGCGTCACAACTTGATGAAAGAAGTAACCTTCCCATAATACCACAGGACTATCACGCCAACATCAAAAGAAAATTACAAGAATTGGACAGACAGGAATGGAATAACAACGCCCAATGTAAATTAAGAAGTATATGTGAATATGATGACTACAATCCAGCCACATTCTTCTGCAGAGCTGACCAGGTTGTGTTAACTAGATGCAGAATAGGTCACACCAAGCTCACACATGCCCATCTGATCACAGGAGAAACAGCTATTATGTGTAATATGTGTAATGTTTCTATGTTTGTTAACCATATATTTCTGTGCCCCAGGTTTGAGACTGACCGGACGAGACATGGAGTTGAGAACGACATGTCAAGGGTACTAAAGGACAAAGATCAATGCAATCGGTTTCTCAAGTTTTTGAAAAGCATAAAATTGTACGGGGATATATAAGACATGTGTATAAACTTGAATAATGTAATGTGAATGTTCCTATAAATGTCATAACTTCCCATGTACAAAAATATTATTGTTATTTTGTAGTTGTCGCTAATAACCTTTTGTAGTTGATGCGACATAAAATAAAATAAATTAAAAAAATTCCAACAAAGGTAGACGAATTCAACGTCTGTGTATGTTTGTGCCAGTAACTGGTGGCTGGTATTGCCCTTGACAACTACTAATAGAAGTAAACAAAAATTGTTTATCAAATCGTACACATGATCGTACGCGTATTTGAAATTTATGCTTTTTTAAAACATTTCAAGATTTTAAAAATCTTATCAGACTGATCACTGATAGAAACTCTAGAGAAGAACCTCGGGGTTATGAATCCTGGTTGGCTAAAATTTTGAGGAAGGCTTCAAACAGATATCTATTTTTTATTCGGGTGTGGGTTGGATTTTTCGGTAGTTTGTAATGAGCTGCTGCTGGTATGTCTGTTAGGTTTTGGTAGAAGTTGTGTGATATATGTGCTATTTGGTTTATTATTATATTGATGTTTAATTTTGAATGAAGTTGTTTATTACTTATGAACCGGGGGGCATTTGTGATTAATATTAAAAATTTGTTCTGCATTACTTGAATTTTATTGATATTTGTGGGGGCTGCGTTCGTCCATATTGAGTGAGCATAAAGCAGTAGTGGTCTGATTATGGGTTTGTATATCGTTGTACTGTTTGTGTATGACAGGGATTTTTGTTTGTTGATTAGTTTGATAAGTTTGATATCTATGTGGGTTTTCACGGTTAGTTTTGTGTCCAGATGAAGTCCCAAGTATTTTATGGGTTGTGATGGTAGGGTCCAGGTTTTGGAGGACGCTACACAACGTGTTAGTTTTTTTAAACTAAATTTAGCAACTATATATATATATATATATATATATATATATATATATATATATATATATATATATATATAAATGTTACAAGTATGAATGAAAGGAGAAACAATGATTTCCAAGAACAGTCCACAGACCAGAGGTTTCTTCCAACTAAAATAGCTGCATTCCCTATCCATCGCATAACCCAATGACACGTGTTGTGGGCGGGTCGCTGTCAGTGATAGGGATGCCAAAGAATTTCATAGGCATTGGAAATTTGTACAAGATCAGCTGCTTCCAGACGTGGGTTACGAGTACAACCGGACAAAACGCATTCAATAGAATGCGATTTGTTTCGCAGCAATCGACAACAATCTCGATCCTCTGTGCATGCTCAGATGAACATAAGTGTGATGCGAAACTTTAACTGCACATGCGCAGAAGACCGATAGTGCTTTCGATTACTTTAACGTTCGAGGGTGGAAAAACTCCGTAATCTCGGAGGGCGTGCGCGGTCCTTATCTGAGTGCGAAATCTGTATGTTCTACGTCTCTGTCAAGAATCGGAAGTGTCCATATCGCTTGTTCGCGGCTATTCTTGGCAGTATGTGCAGAATAGGCAGCGCGTACTGTGTGCTAAGTTTGTTGGTAGTTTCGGAGTGTGTCGCTCGTGATAAGCACATGAGCTGGGTTAAAAAGAAAACCATATAAAACAGAAAATTTTATTAAATTTTATAATAAACTAGTGGTTTTACAGTAGCACATACTTACTCGCATTATTTGTAATGGTCACTCAGAATTACACGAAAATATCTCAAAAAGTTTACAAAATTTTCAAAAAGTTAACATTATTTAAAAATTTAATTTTCAAGAACTGATTCCATTAAGAAAAAATCTCTAATTTCAATATGAAAATTGTGGGAACATCGGGAAAAATGAAAACTTTTTCGATTTTCTAAAATCTATAGTGTTCAACGAAACTGGGAACTGCTCGTCTTTTATAAAACTACTTTGCTCTATTCCACAAAAAATTGACACAGTTTTTTAGAAAATATTGTTTCCGATTTCTTTAAAATTGCCTTTCTTTCATGCCAAAATAACCCAAAAAATACTCATTTTCAAAAAAAGAATGTAGGTACGTAATCTTATAGCAATATTTTATTTTTCAAAACTGATTTAATTGAGAATTCTAGTGGTGCTACAACAGCATTTATTTTCTCGAATTATTTGTAACATTTTCACCTAAAAAATACAACGAAATACAATAAATTCCGTGGTGGTAGCAGATATCTAGTAGTAATCCATAATGTGAGGTAGGAAATAATCATCCACAAAAATCATAGTCATAATATTTATTATAACATACCCAAAGTTAACTTTCGAGAAACACTTTTCCCATCTTCAGTGGAAGATGATTCCAATATACATTATAATAAATATTTTAACTAGAGGGCGGATTTTGATGACCGAAATCATCGTCAAAAATGACCAACAAAATGCTCTGAAAATGTTTTTAAAATGCCCTAAAAACGAAGAAAAATGACGTAAAAAAATGTGATCAAAACCGATTCGGATGGACATATCAAACTGTTGGATTTGATACTGATGAAATCGACGCTTCTTGCATTTGTTCAAGTGCACTCAGCTCGCAAACGTTTGGTTTGGACTCTTCCTTACCTGGAAATCTCTGTCTTTAGTTAAACCGAAATCGTCCCAAACATACACTGACGGTGATTAATATCTTAGATTACATAATCACAGCATTACACTGACATTACACTTTCTGAGCGAAAAAATCGAAAAGACTACTCAGAAATTCTGCGGAGAACATTTTTTGCATCTCGAAAATATTATTTCAAGGAAGTACCATTAAAATGATACTAAAATCGATTAAATAAGCGAAAAATTCTGGACGCTGGATAGTGACGCAGGAGCGCGTAGCAGGAGGCGCGTACGCGGAGATGCTACCTGGCGGTCCTCTTGACAACTGACTGCGACGTAACGTGACATGACTTACAGATAATGGAGGATTACTCCCGCGCATGTGAATGGAAGATTACTCCCCGCGCACTTTTTGCTGCAGCATTACAGTACTTTTTCTTTACTACATGAATATGAAGAAGTAGAAATGAAGAAATGAAGTGATCAAAGTTTTGTCGACAACGGAAATATAGCAATCACATGGTTCATAATTGATGGATTACGGAGTTAGTGATACCTAAACATTTTGTTGGATTCTTGTTTAAAATCACTACTGAAATGCTACAAAATAGGATTGCAACCTACCTTGTGCGATAGAATTTTTATTCAGTTTCGTCATAGAATGAAATGCCATACCATACTACGCGATGCTATTTGTACACTTTCAATTTCAAGAGTATTTTCAGATATAACATGCACAAAAGGACCGGAATACAAAAAAATATAACAAAAGACCCATTACTCTCTTCATGAGTCCGAAAGAACGATTTTGTTTCTCTAGGTT